>PVKA01001787.1:0-137813 GCA_004027165.1 Ctenomys sociabilis
TTGTCTTTTTGAGACAGGGTCTCACTGTGCAGTTCAGGCTGGCCTTAAGCTCACTTTGTAGCTCAGGCTGGTCTCGAACTCACAACAATCCTCCTGCCTCAGCCTCCCGAGTGCTGGGATTACAGGCCTGCGCCACCACGCCCGGCTTAACCTGCCTTTTGATGTCCTTCTTTGTTAAACCTATTTCCATCAGTGAACCACACCCATCACTGGTATCCTGTATGCTTACATAAGTTGAGGAGGAAATCACCTGTTTACAAGAGTGGCTAACCTCTGAGCCTGTAGGCATCAAAGAGGCAGGATTAAGACTAGGGCAAGTCATTATGTTAATGTCATGGGTATCTAGAAGCATGACATGGCATAGTCTCAACAGGTAAAATCTGCCTTGGCTGATGCCAGAATCAGAGATGTGGCCCTGATTTACTAGTAAGTATCTAGTGTATATCTTCCTAGCAAGGGAGCAGGACACCATGGGACAATTAAAAACTCATGCTTAAACATTTGGCCTTTAAAGTGACTTGTCAGACCAAGTGTAAAGAAGATCCAACTATTGGTCCCCTTGATCCAAATTAAGGTTATAGATCTAGAGGGGTGTTTTCCAAGGAAGGAAGCTAAAAACAGAATGAACTTTCCCTGTATCTACCGGGAACTGAGTTGGCCTCCCCATGAGGTCCAGAATCAACTGGGGCTCCTCACAAGAGGTGGTGATGTCTGTGAACAAGGGCACTGTAGGTTGCCCTGGCCCCTTCATCAGAATGGAAGACAAGAATTTTGGCTGGCCTACCTTAACTCTGGGAGGAGGGACACTCAATCCTTGAGTGTCATGAGTTAGGCACATTGGCCACCTGACACTTGGAGCGAGGCCCAGGTGGTCTTGGTACTGTCATGGGTCCAGTTTGCATGCATTTGAAACAGAAATTCTTTCTTCAGTTATCTGGAGAGATAGCTGGGGAGATAACTCAAGCAGTCCAAGTGCTTGCCTGGCAAGCACAAGGACGTCAGTTCAGTCCCTGTACCACATGCTGTGGTACCATGCCAGCCCCCGAAACTGGGCGTGGTGGTACGTGCCTGTAGTCCTAGCTCTGGAAGGCTGAGACCAGAAGATCATTATGAGTTGGAGCTACATAGTGAGATTCTGTATCAAATAAATAAAAGGTTTTTTAAAAATTATCTTTGGATTTTCTTTGAAACAACTTGAATGTGCTTGAAACCTTGCCAGTTGTGACAGCCATAATTCTCACCCTTTTCTTCCACCCTCATCTAGATCCTGATTGTTGAATACAGAAAATGCCATGTCCAGCAACTGAGCACTAGGGATTCAGGACCCATATGAAGTTTTTGTACTTTATATTGAATATCTGGGATTCACTGACTAACGAGATGATTCCCATCAGTGTTTGTCCCTAGTTGGAAGATAGATCTATGTTTGTATATTTATAAAAGATTTCTATGGGAGACATTTCCTCTTTGCTCTGTGTGATTTCTCTCATCCTTTCATGCTTAGCCGATTTCTATTTATTTATTTTTATATTTTAGGGAAGGGTCTACAGGGTCTCACTGCATAGATCGGACTCATAGTGATTCTCCTGTTTACAGCCTCCCAAGTGCTGGGATTACAGGTTCACACCACCATGCCCAGTCTAACAGATTTCTTAATGCACAATTTTATTCCCATGACAAGAGCATTATCACATTAAACATCATTCATTGTCCATCACTAAAATACATTTAAAAAAATAAAAAGTCCATTTAAAAGGAAATAAGGAAAAATTTTATCCGCAGCCAAATGTGAGTGACTATGGCCTAGGAAAACATCCAACTTCCAGATAAAATTCTTAGATTGTATAATAAACCTGATCTTTTTTTTTTTTTTTTTTTTTTTTGTCTTTTTGAGACAGGGTCTCACTATGCAGTTCAGGCTGGCCTTAAGCTCACTTTGTAGCTCAGGCTGGTCTTGAACTCACAACAATCCTCCTGCCTCAGCCTCCCGAGTGCTGGGATTACAGGCATGCACTACCAGCCCTGAAGCTAAAAAGATGGTGAAGCTAACAGCTGGATCCTGTAAAAAAAATCCTCACATTGGATAAAGATAGCATCTGAATTCTGTGTATGAACTTTCCCCACCTTTCTGCATCCCACTTTCTTGATGATACCAGTACTGTGGTTCTATGACTTCAAAAGTTCCTGACACTTTCTGAAGTGGACTGTCTAATAATTCAGGGTAGATAACTTAAATCTGTTTTCCTAGGCCATAGTCACTCACATTTGGCTGCAGATAAAATTTTTCCTTATTTCCTTTTAAATGGACTTTTAATTTTTTTTAAATGCATTTTAGTACAGAGTCAACAGGCTCTCACTACACAGATCAGAATCGTAGTGATCATGTTGTTTTCAGCCTCCCAAGTGCTAGGATTACACACCCAGTCTCAATTGGCATTTCAGTGTGCCCCGGGGGTGGGGCTGGCACAGCATGGTGGAGATTGAACTCTGGTTTCTGTGCTCTGCCTAAGCAGGTGCTGTAGTCTACTGAGCTGTCTGGCTAGCCCCAGAGTTGTTACTTCAACCCTGTCCAGTGTAATGTTTTGGTTACTGTCTCGGTTACTTTTCTCTTATTGCTGGGACCAAATACCAGACACCTAGAATTAAGGAAGGAGAGATTTATTTAGCTCACAGTTAGTGGAGGTTTCAGTCCATACTCAGCTGGCTCCAAGGCAGAGGGGCACATGGAAGAGGGCAACAATTCATTGCAGTGGAAAACAGCAACAGAGCAAGAGGGAAAGGGAGAAGCAGGGGCAGCAACAACAGAGGCACAGAGCAAGCCTCTCTCTCTTCCTTATATTGCATTCAGGCTATCTTCTCCAGGGCAGGTGTATCACTTGCACCCACATTCTCAGCAACACTCACACTTGTAATTCCAGAATTGGATTATGGATTAATCACAAACTTTAGAAGTCTGCTTCATGACTGCATGAGGCTTTGGGGGGACACCTAGACATGAATCATAACATTCTACCCCTAGCTCCCCGAAGACTCATGCACATTCCTTTATGCAAAAGGCATTTTACTCCACCTCTAAAAGTTTCCAAAGTCCTAACAGTTTCAGCATCGATGAAAAGTTCAAGTCCCAAGTCTCCTCCAAGATTTAAGGCAAACTCTTAGCTGTGAGCCCCTTCCAACATTCAACAGCACAAGGAAAACATTACCATTCCAGAAAGTACACACAGCAGGATACCAAGCATTGGGACCAAAGTAAATCCAAAATCTAGAAGGGCAAACAGTAATTCCTGTAGTTCCATGTAGAACATGTGAAGCCATCTGTGGCAAACTGTGAGCTCCATGTGGCTCCACCTCTGTGGCACTTTTGGTGGCAGCTCCCCTGAATTCTCTCTAAGGCCTGATTTGTTTTTCTTGGATGATCCACATTTCTGAATTTTCCCAACTTCTAGGGTTTCTCCTGCATATTAGGATTCTCGCTTTCTGCTTCACACACTGGCCTCTCAGAAACACACTGCCTGGCCTCCCTGGCCTTTTGAAATCTAGGTGGAAGCCTTCTTAACCTCAGAACTTGCTTTCTTCATGCATCCAAAACCAACACAACATGAATGATGCCAAGGTCCGCTGCCAGTTGGAGCAGTAGCAAGGTTTTTTTCCCTCTTGCCTGTAGAGGTCAGGTGCCTGAATTGCTGAGCACTCTGACCCTGATTCTAAGAAACAAATTCTCTATGCCACTGCCATTCTGGAACCTGATGTGGCTGCTGGCTCCATTCTGGAACACAGCAATCTGTGGCTTTCTCCTCAAAGCAAAATCTTTCACTTTGCAGTTTTGAGGCTGTAAAGGGTGGAGATATGCTGCTTTGTGTGATGCCCTCAGGCCATTTTTTTCTATTTGGTTCCTTCTCCAAAAATGGAGAACTTCTTAATTCTGTCTTTGCAGTCCACAGCTTTATTGGCACTTCCTTTGTGGCCAAACTTACAACATTTAAAATTATCTTGCTGGGTTCTTTGTTCTTGATTCTCAACATAAATCTTACTAAAAGCCCACAACAATAGCCATGCTACTTCTTCAACATTTGACTGCCTTGAAGTTTCTTTTGCCAGATTAATCATTCCACCACACTTAATCTGTCTCAAGCAAAGTCTCTGCACATGAGCAAAATGCAGACAGACTTTCTGCCAAGCTGTAACACATATCATCTGGAGTCCAACAACCAACACAGTCCTTTTTTCCCAGCAGAAACCTCCCCAGCCTGGTCTTTATAGGCAGGGTTTCTACCAGCATTCTGGTCTTCTGAACTCTGACCAGGGAAGTGCTATACCCTCCATGGAGCAGATAGCTTGAATGCAATATAAGGAAAGGAGGGGCTGATGAGTTAGCTCAGTTTCAAGTGCTCTCTTAGAAAATCAGTCAAGGGTAAGGGACTGCAGTTCAATCCTCAGCTCCACATGCTGAACCAGACCCACCAAAAAAGAAAGAAAGAAATAATCCTTCTCAGGCTAGCCAAATAGCTCAGTGGATTAAAGTGCCTGCAAGCAGGCACAGGAGCTAGGGGTTTGATCCCTGGGCCTACCATGCCGGCCTCACCCCCCGGAGCAGGTTGAGACTTCGATTGAGACCAGGCTTGGTGAAGTGCCTGTAATCTCAGCTCTTGGGAGGCTGTAAACAGGTGGATCACTATGAGTCTGATCTAGTAGTGAAACCCTGAACACCCTGTATACCCTTCCCTAAAATACAAAGAAAAAAAAAGAGAGAATCCTTCTCAAATCGGGCTGGCCAGATAGCTCAGTGGACTAAAGCACCTGCTTTGGCAAAGCGCAGCATCCAGGGTTCCATCTCCAGCGTGCCATGCTGGCCCCCCTTGAGTTGCACTGAGAAAGTGATTGAGACTGGGAATGGTGGCAAGCGCCTATAATCCCAGCACTTGGGAGGCTGAAAACAGAAGAATCAAGAGTCAGATCTACTAGTGAGACCCTGTAGTAGACCCTGTACTAAATACAAACAGAAGGACAAAGTATTTCCCACACATAATAGCTGAAGGTAGTCCAGTGCTTCTCTTCTGGATGATACCTTTTTCCTATCTCTTACAATAAGCCATTGACAAAGACTCTTGAACCACATGGTCAGGTATAGTCAGAGCAATTACCCCACTTGTCAGTACCAAATTCTGTCTCGGTACTTTTCTCTTATTGCTGGGACCAAATACCAGACACCCAGAATAATGGAAGGAAAGGCTTATTAGCTCAGCTTTGGTGGAGATCTCAGTCCATACTCATCTGGCTCTCTGGCAGACTGGCATGTAGCAGAGGGCAAAATTGGTATTGCCATGATCTGATAACATGCATGTAATACTTTTGATTTTTTTTTTTTTTTGCACTTAAGCATACTGTTTGGGCTAGCCTATATTCTATGGGTTTGCTTTTGTCTAGTTGATCTGTTTGTTATAGTGGGATCCTGTGGTCCCCCACTATATTTTTGTTGATGTTTCTTCGTTCTTTGTATCCTGTAGTGTTTATTTCATGAAGTTGAATGAGACAGTATTTGGTGCATATAACTTTATCATTGTTATCTCTTCCTGTTTCATTGTTCCCTTAACCAGTATGAAGTAATTTTCTTTGCCTCTTCTGATCAGTTTTGGCTTACAGTCCACTTTGTCTGAAAATAGGGTACCTATTCCTATTTGTTTTGGGGATACAGTGAAAGTGAGAAGTTTATAGCTGTGAATTCCCACATCAGTAGAAGAGTGTGCTTACATAAATAAAGTGGCATCACTGTGGGTCACTTTATGCAGGCCATAAACTGTGCACCTCAAGGTACTAGAAAAGCAAGAACAATCCAAATCCCAAAGTAGTACAAGAAAGTAAATTTTACGTCATAAAGGTCAAAGCGGAAAATTATGGAATTGAGACTAAAAAACAGAATACAAAGAATCAATGAATCAAAGAGCTGATTCTTTGAAAAGATAAATAAATAGACAATCTTTTAGCAAGACAGCCAAAAAAAAGTAAGGGGAAGATACCCAAATCAGTGCAATTAGAAATAAAAAAAAGGCAAAATCACAGTAAGTACTACTAGAATCCAGAAGATTACTCCAATGAATGGGACAATTCAAAAGAAATGAATAGATTCTTAGATACATGTAAAGTACTAAAACTGAATGAAGAAGTTATAAAAACCATAAACAATTGAAGCAGTAAAACAAAACAAAACCTATCAATTGAGAAAAGCCCAGGACCCAATAGATTCACTGCTGAATTCTGCAAGAATTTTAGGAAAGGCCCAGCAGCCCTCAAACTCTTTAACACAATTGAAAGGAAATGAGTACTTCCAAAGTCATTCCTAGAAACTAGCATCATCCTCATTCCAAAACCAGAAAAGGACCCAAAGAAGAGAACTACAGGATAGTCCTCTTTAACAAACATAGATGCGAAAATCCTGGCATACATAATGCAGTGAATCATCAAGATCATACATTATGACCAAGTAGGATTCATCCTCGGGCTCAACATATACAAATCAGTAAATATAATATAGCATGTAAACAGAAGCACACAAAAATCACATGATAATCTCAATAAACAGAAAAGTATGCTGTTGGTATTTGACTGCAATTACATTAAACCTGTGCATCAACTCAGGAAGTATATAATTTCGACACTTTTCATACTGCCTGTAGGGATAGGAGCTATTTTCTAATGTCCTCTTTGATTTCCTTTTTCATAGTGCTATAGTTTTCACTCTCAAGGTCTTTTGCCTCTGCAATTTGTATGTATTTACATACAAATATTGGTGCTATTGTAACTGAAAATTTCCCCTAAGTTCATTCTGAGAAGGTTCATTATCAATGTACAGGAGTTACTGCTTTCTTTGCATCAATTCTGTATCCTGCTTCGTTACTGAATTTGGTTCTTAATTCTGAGTCTTGGTTGGCATAGGCAGGGGTCTACTGTGCAGAAGATCAAGTCAGCTGCAAATAATTTGACTTCTTCCTGCCCCACACATATTCCTTTTTTTTGCCTAATTGTTCTTGCTAATGTTTTGTGTATGCTGCTGAATAAGAATGGTGGTAGTAGATATCGGAATTTCTTATTCCTGATCTTTCAGCTTTTACACACTTTATATGATGTTAGCCAGTAGGTTATGCCTTTAAGTAGATTGAGATGAGGTCCTGCTGTGCCTATTTTTTTAAGGGTTTTTATCATGAGTGGATGTTGGATTTTTCAAGGCTATGCAAAATAAGAGCAGTATTCCTCATGGAACTAGAGAAAATAATCCTAAAGTTGATATGAAACCGGAAGAGACCAGAATAGCAAAAGCAGTCCTGGGCAACAAGAGCAAAGCAAGGGCATCACAATCCTGGATGTTTGATTATACTACAAAGCTATAGTGATAGAAATAACATGGTACTGGCAAAAAAGAAAAGAAAAAGGATGTGGACTGGTAGAACTGAATGGAAGATACAGAAACAACCCCAGACCCATTCATCTATCTAATCTTTGATGAATGAACCAAAAACATACGCTAGAGGAAAGGTAGCCATCTTTAACTGATGGTGCTACAAAAACTGGTTATCCACATGCAGGAGATTGAAGCTAGATTCTTATCTTTCTCCATGCACTAAACTAAAATGAAAATGGAGCAAGCATCTGAATACTAGAAACACCCTGTCAACTGGAAGGTAAAATAGGCAAAGCTTTTGAAGACATGGGCATAGGCAAAGACTTTCCATACAGAACCCCAGTGGCACAAGACATCATACCAAGAATCAACAAATTAGATCATATCTAACTTAAGTTTCTTCACAGCACCGAAAACACCAACAGAGTGAAGAGATAAGGGAAGAAGGGAAGGGAAAATATTTTTCCAGCAATTCTTTGGACAAAAGACTAATGTCTAAAATGTATGAAGAACTAAAAAAAATCAGATCCCCAGGTAAAACACTCAACCAAAAAATGGGCAACTGAAATAAACACACTTCTTAGAAATACACATGGCCAGTCATACATGAAGATATGTTCAGTATCTCTGGTTATTGTAGAAATGTAAGTTAAAACAATATCAAATTTCTACCTTATTCCAGAAAGAATTGCTATTGGCAAGAAATCAAATAATAAAGCACAAGTCCCAAGTTTGATCCCAAGTACTGAAAAAAAATCAAATAACAAATGCTGGCAAGGCTATGAGGGAAAAGGAACCTATGTACATTGTTGGTAGGAATGAAAACTAGTACAAAAAACTAAAACTAGACATTCCATCAACCCATCTATTTCTCTTTTAAGCATCTTCCTAAAGGAGTTAAAGACATATTACAGTGATACACGCACTCCTGTGTAGCACACCCACGTGGTGTGCACAAATGGTAATAGCAGGGCCTTTGAAGCAGCCTGCATGCCTGCCAACAGGGAAACGGATAAAGGGACTGTGGCACTGACGCACAATGAGGTGCTACTTTCCCATAATGCAGGAGAAACAAGCCTGTTGCAGAAAGTGGATGCACTTTGGGGCCATGCAGTTGGGAGAAACACAGGTATATGAGCTTAAGTATTGCATAGTTCCTTTTATGTGAGAAGCTCATAATATAAATAAGAAGTAAAATAAAAGGTAATAAGAAATAGGGATGCGGGTGTTTGTCAAAAAGGAAGGGAACCAAAGCATGAAGGGAGTGGAAGGGAAAGCAAGGGGAAGCGGAAGGCAGCAAACAGAAAGAAATTCCACATACCCGTCCCCAACTTCCACTGTTATTTGTACTCTCTGCTTTCCTCAAATGTATTTAAAATGTGTTACTTTCAAGCAATGTCCTGATACCATTTCACTTACAAATACTTCAAGATATAAATACTGTCTATAAAGAAATGGACTTTGAAAACATAACTGCAATGCCATTATCATGCATTTTAGATGAGCTTGTGAAAGCTGTGTCTATAATTACAGAGAGGAAGCAGGCATATACTGTGGAAGGGTCTCGTCTCTAAAGACCTGGACGAGAGTCCAGTTTGTAGGCCTTCCTTTGATGTGGAAAATTACATCTTATCTCTCAATCCTTGTAATAAATCTCCTGTTTTGATTACACTGTTTGCAGGTGAACTTTTTCATAATTTAAAATTAGAAGTGTCAGGCCAGGGATATGGCTCACCACAATAAGCACCTGCCTGGTAAATGCAAGGTCCCGAGTTTGATCGCCAGTACCAAAAAAAAAAAAAAAAAAAAAAAAAAAAAAAAAAAAAAGTCATTGAAATGGACTTCTTTGACTCTGTCCACCCTGAAAGTTATCCTCTCTTTTCCCTTCCCCTTTGCCCTTCCTCTCTCCCCAAGCCCATGAGAAACCCACCTAGTGGTTAAGTGCAGAACTTTTTGTTAGAGTCACAGAATGCTGCAGGCCTTTGGAACACCCTCCCTCAGGCCAGTGCCTCGCTGCACCCAGCTGCGACTCAGTGCCTGGACTGGCAATCACAGAGGAGCGTGCTGAAATAGCTCTCTCTGCTGAGGGCTCACCGCCACCTCCCCAGCCGTAAGAATCCTCTGTACTCCTGAGCCAGGCTGGGAAGCCAGAGCTCACAGGAGCTAGGCCCTCTGCAAGGCTGGCCTTGAATATCTCTGATTCTTTCCTACCAGCACTTGCCTCCTGGATGCAGACAGCCAGAACCCTTGATTCCAGTAATATGGCAGATATTGCTGTTATCTGGAGAGCTTAGAATTGGTCTTAAGACTCTGTCCTCTGATTTGTTTCTCATACCATTCAGTTTAGCTCTAAAGGTAATGTTGCCATTATTAACACCTATCCAAGCAGACACTCTTACTATAAATAAAGTGTAGAGGTTTAATTACACTTAATCCTACAACTACCCAGTCAAAACTGTGGTTTCCCTGTCTTTGAAAACAGAGAAATGAAAATCTGCCTGCATTAGACAGTTTTTACAGGTTACACAATTACCGTAGTAAGAGCCCCCCCCCCCACTCTTTCTGGCGCTCAGCCTGCGTTCTATGCACACAGCTGCCACTCACAGACACAAGCTTTGCTTCCTAAAAAGCCAATTAAGTTGTGTTAATTAGTCTGTTATTCACCCAGTTGTCTGCTCATCCTCCTAGGCGCACAGCTCCTCCTTTATCCCAGTAAGGCTTGATCACCTGCTTGGATTCTAGCTGTGGACCATAAGCAGAAGATATGCTCAATTTCTTGTCTGGGCCCAATAAAACTTTCTGTCTGTTGTCATCTGCGTTCTCTTTACTCCTGGTGAATGTTGCCAAAGATGACCTAGGAAACCACACATTTGACAGCAGAGACTGAAAGCCCAAGTCCCTGAGAGGTGGCATAGACCAGAAAGCCCCTCTTGCCCATCTGAAACCTGCTTGGACTCAGGAGAAGAGCAAGAGAGACACTTTACTGAGCCATATCTTTAGGGTGTCTGTTTAGCATGTCTGTAAGTTTTATGCACTGTGTCAGTTATCCTTTGCTGGAGTAACAGAGTACTCCAGAAAGTTAGTGGCTTAAAACCGCAGTCAGTCTTAATTAAGTTATGATTATGTGGGTCAGAAATTTGAGCTCGTGCCTGTACTTGTTTGTGCAGCTGCAGCCAGCAGGTGGATCGGCTGGGGGCTGGTGGGTCTGGCATTACCTCACTCACATGTCTGGAGATGCACTGGCTGCTGGCTGCGCTGCATCTCCAGCAGGTTTGCTGAGCTTATTCGTCTGGTGGTGGAAGGGCTCCCAGCAGCAAGTGACGGCACGTCCTGAGCTACAAAATCTTTTTGTGCTCTGTTTGCTGATGTCTCACTATCCAGAGTAAGTCACATGGATACAGGGAAATTTGACTCATTGAGGACCATTTGTAAAGCAATCTATCTGTCATACATGTTATGATGTGCACACTCTGAGTCACTCACTTATATGTAACACATAGTTGTGTATTTATCCCCGAATCTAATCAAAGAGGCTGTGTTCAGAATCCCTGGATCAAATTCTAATATCAGTGTCCAGTATAATAAAAATTTAGTGCCTTTCTTTTGTTTTTATGCTTTTGTATATTTTTCAGATATGTATATGGGAATAAGATATTTACCCATCACAGTGGGCTAGATATAGTTTGCCTCTCAGGGTGATGGGGGTGGGAGCTATGTGAAACCTTTAAGGGGTGAGGCCTACCAGACCTTTGTGACTGGAAGTGTGCCCTAGGGAAGGACTCCAGGTAGTTCCTCCATGCCTTGGATTCCAGAGAGAGAGAGAGAGAGAGAGAGAGAGAGAGAGAGAGAGACAGACAGACAGACAGACAGACAGACAGACAGACAGACAGACAGACAAAGAGAGAGCCTGGACTAGGTACCATGATTCATCCTGTAATTTCAGCTACTCAGAAAACTAAGGCAGTAGAATTGCAAGTTCAAGACCAGCCAGGGCAGCTTAACAATACCTTCTTTCAAAATAAAATAACAAAAAAGGATGGGATGTAGCATAGACATTCTTGGGTTCAATATCCCAGTTCTAGGGAACAAAGAGAAGAGGCTACCTGCCCCCTCCTCAGTCTCTCTGGCTTTCCCAACTGGCCCTCTGATCTTTCTCCTATACTTGTTGCCATCACTCTGACACTGTCTGCCACAAGATTCTCACCAGAGCTGAGCTGACACTGGTGCCATCTCTTGAACCTCCAGAACTATCTGTTCCCTAAACTTCTTTTCTCTGTAAAAGTATCCAATAGTAGATACTTCCTTATGGAATGGTTGGAACTTGACTTTTATCCTGCAGATGATTTGATCAATGCTAGAAGGGGAGCCCAGGGAAGTGCCCCTGTGTGGAGCATAGGAAGAGGGAGCCCACACATGCTCATATGGTAAATGAGCCCCGTGGGGCCCCAGACCTTTTTCAGGCTGGCTGCTTCTCAGCTGATACCATGATGGACACCAACAGCCATGAAGTGTGCAGTGCCATCTCCCCTTAGCTGCCTGTCACAGAGCAGGTTCTTCATGGTCCACGCGCACCGAAGCCACCATCCACTCAGGCCTGCCACCCTGAGGCTCAGGTGTGGAACCTCGGGCAGAGATGCTACTCATGCTATCTGCTATTCTGAGGCTGATAAAGTCTTGTGCCTCCTTGACCCAGGAGGCTTGTGCACTCATGTCTGTGCCACTACTCTGCTGAGGCGCACAAGTCCCAGACATGACTCGAGCCATTGTCTCCTAGCAGCCAGTGCTGGCATAAATACGTGCACACTGATTCATGAGGTGAAGGGGTAGATCAGCGAGGAGCTTCCTCAGCTCTGCTGAGAAGGAATCAAACCCTTTCAGAAAAGCCAGTCATGCTGCGGGCCTGAGGGGAAGACAATTGAGGGGACATGAAAATTAATTTGACCTAAAGTCTCTCTGCATTTGTCTCTCTGCTCTCTAGAGCTTTTTTGATCATCCAGTTCCTGCTCTGATATGTAAATTATCTGCTGGGGTAATGCCACTAGCCAATTGCATTTTATTCTGCATTTCTTCATTTGGTATAATATTCTAATATTTAGCTGAGCATAGCAGTGCGTGTGGAGAGCTAGTAGGGGGGGATAGGCAGCCTACAGCTTGGGTTTTATTTCAAAAGGAGATTCTCCAGTCTTTTAGAAGGGGTGGGAGTGCACAGAGTTCAGGAAGTGAGATGGAGAAGTGGGAAGAGGGCAAAGCCTGCTGGCCCTCACACCGTGCCCCAGGCTGGTGGCTGGTACTTGGGACACATCAGGAACTTCCGTGAGGCTGCTGGGGTTGGAGGGCTTCAGAGAGCAGCTGTTCCTGTTAGGAGAGATTGTTCCCCTTTCACAAATGTCTCTGTGTTTTCTCGTTTGTCATAAGCAATAGATTAAAACCATTTTCAGGTCAGATAAGGGAGTGAAAAGAGAGCATGAGAATGTTAAACATACAGCTGTTAATATTTATTAAGTTAAAAGTTAAGCAAAATTTAGAAAGACAAACTACTGTCAGGGTGACAGGGGGGTCCTTGGGATGGCGGGGTGAGAACCTCTAGGGCTGAATTCAGTGTTCTTAGTAGGGGATGTCACCAATATAGAGGTAAAAATTGGTTTTGGGGAGATAAAAAGGAGAGTGAATATTCAATGCTTTGTTACCTATTGGAAAATAAGCAGAAATGCACTAAATGGGACTAAAATTTACTGATGGGAGGGAGACTAAAAAAAATAGCTGAAGAACAGCCCAAGCCTAGGCCCTGTGAGTGTGTGGGAGAGCTTCTGTGCTTGCCTGAGCTCTCTGGACCTTGCTGGACCAAGCCCAGGCCTGCTGCATGAGAGAGACCTTTTGTGCTGCTCTTGGTACCCCTCCATCCCTCCAGAGCTAGCCCAAGCCCACGTCCTGAGTGAGAACTTCCACATCCACTGTGCTCTCCGGACCCCTCCAGACCTGCCCAGGCCCAGGAAAGTGTGTGGGAGAGTTTCTATGCTCTCCTGTGCTCCCTGAACCCCTCCAGATCCAGCCCACAACTGGCATACAGGCCTTGGGTGTAACTCTGCAGCTGAAGTCCCTGCAGAGAGACTAGGGGCCAAAACCACCCAAGAGTACAACACCTTCCAGTGGGGCACAACAGGTTCACCTTCAAGGGCTGCAGCAGGAAGGAGCTGAGCACAGTAACCAGATCCAAGCCAGGCACAACTGGATGAACTCAAACTTAGCACTTCTGCACCCAAATTTTAGTAGGTGCTAAGGTTATAACTGCACCTAAGCTTTACACCAAAGGTCAGTGGACAGTGCTATACAAAATGACAAAGAGAAGGAGCAAAATGCAATCTCAGGTCCTGAGCCCACCCAGAACACGTGCAGAGGACACTAGCAAAGCTGAAATGTCTGAATTAATAGCATCTGAAGTAAAGAAACAGCAGCAGAAGGGTACAGAGGAAATCAGATCATAATTAATCTCTGAAATAAAAAAGGAAATCTCTGAATTAATAGCATCTGAAATGAATCAAATGCAGAAACATAGAGGAAATCAGACCAGAAATAATCTCTGAAGTAAAAGAATTAATAACTGTTTCTCAAGAAGACACTGATAAAAAAAAAAAATAGAGGAGATTAGAAAAGCGATGGAATCCTTGAATGAGCAATACAGGAAAAAAATAGATCACATGAAGCAGAGTAAAAGAGATATAGAGGAACTTAAAATTTCGATCACAAGCTTGCAAACTGTTTGAGTCAAAATGAAGACAGCGTTTCAGGTCTTGAAGATGCTGTCACAGCTAGTGAAAAGGTAAAAAAAAAGATCTCTTAGAAACAACTAGGATGCAGGAAAAAATAATTCATTACCTCAATAAAATCCTAGCAAATAGAATACAGCATATCATCAAGAAGATTATACACCATGACCAGGTAGGATTCATCCCAGGAATGCAAGGATGGTTCAACATACACAAATTTATAAATGTAATACACTATATCAATAGAGGCAAATCTAAAAAAACACATGATCATTTCAGTTGATGTAGAGAAGACATTTAACAAAGTACAACATTCATTCATGTTCAAAGTCCTAAAGAAAATTGGAATAGATGGCCTCTGTTTCAATCTGATAAAAGCCATCTATGACAACCCAATGGTTAATATAATTCTAAATGGGGAGAAACTGAAATCTTTTACTCTCAGATCTGGTACAACACAAGGTTGTCCTATATCACCCTTCCTATTCAATATAGTTTGGGAATCATTAGCTACAGCCGTTAAACAAGAGAGAGAAATAAAAGGAATAAGAATAGTCAAGAAGAAGTTAAATTATCATTATTTGCAGATGACATGATACTTTACTTGGAAGACTCAAAAAACTTCACCAAGAAGTTAGTAGAATTGATACACAAATTCAGAAACACAACAGGATACAAAATTCATTAGCATTCCTCTACACAGATAAACACACTAAGAGGGAAATTAGAGAAACAATACCTTTTACAATAGCACTGTGGAAAATGAAATGCCTTGGAATTAATCTACCTAAAGAAGTCAATGATCTTTTCAAGGAAAATTACAGTACACTTAAAAAAGAGATCACAGAGGATTTCAGAAAATGGAAAGACATTCCCTGCTCCTGAATAGGAAGAACAAACATTGTGAAGATGGCCATACTCTCAAAATTGCTGTATCAATTTAATGCAGCCCCTATCAAACTACCACCAACATACCTCCCAGACCTACAGAAATTGTTCCTAAAATTTATGTGGAACTAGAAAAGACCTAGAATAGCAAAGGCAATCCTGGCCAACAAAGACAAGGCAGGGGGCATTACAATTCCTAACTTGAAATTATAATACAACACTACCATGATTAAGTCAGCATGGTGCTGGCAATGAAATAGACCTGCTGGATCAATGGTTTAGACTAGAAGATGCAGAAGCCTCTACAAACACACTCAGCCACCTTGTCTTTGACAAAGGGGCCAAACATGCTCACTACAAGAAAGATAGCTTCTTTAATAAATGGTGCTGGAAAAATGGCTCTCTACATGCCAAAAACTAAAATTTGACCCAGGTCTATCAACATGCACTAAGCTAAAGTCAAAATGGATTAAAGATCTAAACGTTAAAACAGAAACACTCAATCTCCTAGAAGAGAAAGTAGGAGGAACTCTTGAAGACATAGGGGTAGGCAAAGAGTTCATGAATAACAATCAAATCTCATGGTAACACTTGAAAGAATTAGTGACTGGCACCTCCTCTTATTGAGAAGTTTTTGCACGTCAAAAGAAATTACCAACAAAGTGAAACCCACAAATTTGGAAAAAATCTTGATATATAAGCACTCAGAAAGTCTGCCCCCTAGAATTTATAAAAAACTAAAAACCATTAGAGCCCCTAAAGTTAAAGACCCAATCCAGAAATGGGCATCTGAGATGAACATACTCTTCTTGGAGGATGAAAAAAAGTGAATAAATATATGAAAAAATGTTCATATCACTAGCTATCCATGAAGTACAAATTAAAACAACATTGAGATACCATCTCACCCTAGAAAGAGTGGCTATCATAAACAAATCAACTAAGAATAAATGTTGGGGAAGCTGTAGGGAAAAAGGAACACTTCTCCACTGCTGATGGGAATGTAGGCTGGTGCAACCATTGTGGAAATCAGTGTGGAGATTCTTAAAAAAACTAGGACTGGAAATGCCATTCAAGCCAGCTATCCCCCTTCTGGGAATTTTCCCAGAGGAATGACAAATGTCATATCATATTGATATATGTGTACCTATGTTTATAGCAGCACAATTTGTAATAGCCAAATCTTGAAAACAACCAAGATGCCCGTCACCTGAGGAGTGGATGAAAAAAATGTATTTTTATACAATGGAGTATTACTCAGCTATAAATAATGATAAACTTGAAGCATTTATATTTAAGTGGATACCAGTTGAAGATATACTCATAAACCAGACCCACATGTATAAATATTGTATAGTGTCCCTAGTATAAGAACTCAAAAGAAGAAATACAAATAGAAATGTATAACACAGGGGGGTTGGGGAGATGGCTCAGTGGAATAAGCACTTTCCTGGCAAGTGCAAGGACCTGAGTTCAATCCCCGGTTCTGCCAAAAAAGAAAAAAAAAAAAAAGGTATAACACAATTAAAAGGAAAGCGAGGGGCTGGGGAGATGGCTCAGTGGAATAAGGGCTTCCTTAGCAAGTGTAAGGACATGAGTTCAATTCCTGCCTCTGCCAAAGAAAATAAAGGAAAACAAGAACTTGAGAATTAGACAATGAAGAAAGGGCAAAGGGAAAATCTAGGGAACATGACAAGGGCAAAGCCATACATCTATACACACAGGATAAATAAGGCAGTGATCCTGAAAAACAGCAGGTTTTTGAAACTAGCAGTTAATTGGTAGGATTCTCACCCTGACTAACTATATATGCTGACACGTGTGAACCAAGGAAGTGCACTGAAGATAGCAATGTGTAATAGTAGGCTCATGCTTGGAATGCCTGTTACTCTGGTCTTCTAAATACATTCTGCTTGTCATTGCCAAACTGTCTCTCAAGTAAATATTTGTTTTAAAAAAGGATAATAAATGAAAAGAGAGACAAGAAAAAAAGTCACAAGACTGTCCTGTTACATTGCTGTATACAGTTAGTTTTATAAATTTCTGTGTAAAAATACGTAATTGTTTATTCATATTTTTTAAAATATTTTTTATTTTCTTAATTTTTTTCTTCATATTCTGTAGGGCTGAAAGTTTATCATGTCAATACTTGATGGAAAATACTTGTCCTATGTTATGCCTAAGATCTTGATATTCAGACAGATATGTTTTCATATCAGTTGGGTTTAGGTTAAACCCAACTACATATGTTGTAGGGTAATAATCAGCTTCTCTTCTGGAGGGTTAATAACCTAAGTTTGCAGATCAAAAATTAGAGAAAAGGAAGGGCTGCAAGAACAGCCAACATTTTGGCCCTCGCCTTTCAGGGTCAGTGAGGACTCAGGACATAGGAGAACCTATACTGTAACATCATGTAACTCAGTTGTGCCCCAAATTTTCTGATCAAGGAGATTATGGGGCCACAGAGGAAAGTGATCAATGATGTAGCATGTGCCTAAGGAGAGTCACATGGAGAGAAAACATTCTCTCAGGCTTTCACAGAGAGCAAATTGGTCAAGCAATGGCCATGACTCATCCACATGGCTGACACCGACAAAGGATCTACAAAGTGAGGTACAGAGTTTTAGGATAAATCCTGAGGGAATTTGACTAACCTTATCAGATACAAAGGTTACATTTCTTGTTATATAGGTCTTGCTTTATCTTGGTCTTAACCATCCAGCAGAAAAGTATAAAAAGGAGGTATAAAAAGTAAATCCATATTAACATGTTGATCTATGAAAGGCTCCAGTCAATAACTTCTGACATTGCCAGTCCTACAGACAATCCACTACTATTATGGACTACTGGACTATATTGTTATATTTTTGCTGAATTCATGCACCTATAATAGTTGAATGACAATGGAATACCCTTCTCTGAAAAAAAACTATTTGTATAATTTTTGTATCTATATATTCAAAATAGTTAGGATAGATATACAGCTACATTAACTTAATTCAATGAATATAAAGATTTTTTCTAATAGTGCTTGTGGACAGAATATCATGCCTGCATCTTGTACTACTAAGACAACATTATGCAATGTATATATTATTGAAACTGTCCTACTAATTGGTTTTGAAACTGTCTTGTTGCTATTTGTTTCTCAATAGAATTATTAAAAAAATAAATGAAGGACCATTTTTGTATCTGTATATACAAAATAGGATAGATATACAGCTACTTTCTCTTAATTCAATGAGAAGAAAGATTTGTAATAATAGTCTTTGGACAGGATATCATGTCTGCTTCTTGTACTATGAGTAAACATTATGAAAACAACAATATGCAATGTATTAATTATTGAAACTATCCTACTAATCTGTTTTGAAACTGTTTCATTGCTATTTGTCTCTCAATAAAATTAACAAAATATGAATAACTGAAAAGTAAAAAATGAAGAAAAATTGTAAAAAAAAGAAAAAATGGTACACATAACTATAGAGGTTTCAATATATATTGACAAAAGATTCAAACCTATATTTTAATGGAAAAATCAAACAATTATTCAATCATATTATACTTAAGATTGAATTTTCATGTTATTAATAGTGTGTTCTTAATTGGTATAAGCAAAATATGCTACATTAAATTTAAGTAGATTCACCTATTCCTTTTTTGCTATATGTAAAATGCATTATTCAATAGAGAAGATAGACATGAGAGATATATACTACTTAGAAAGAAAAAATTGACTTTAAAAATAAAGCATTTAAAAATAAAAAAATAGAAAAGAAAAAAATAGCTGAAGTCTCTTTAGATGAGGGTGAGGAAAAGGAAAAAGTTGAAGTACAGCATGGGTCAAGATAATTCAAGAGAAGGAGTTCTGTTGGGTCCTCTGGGAAGGAAATTTGAAACAGATGCTACTGGTATCTCAGCAGAAGGAAAAAGATGCTACCTGTCACCTAGCGCACAGTCAGCTGAAAATGTAAAAGCAGTAGCCAGCAGCCGGGCCACCACTGGCTGGTCTTAGGTGCAGAGCTCCATGCCCTATCGAGCTTCCCAGCCAGACCGGTGGCAAGTCCGCATGGACACACAGTGGCAGAGGGTGGCACCCAGACTCTCAAGATGAGCACTCTCACTCCCACCCTCCTGAGCGCTTCTGCTCCGTTCTCATCTCCCCTCCTGCTGTCCTCTTCTCTCAGTCATTCTTATTACAGGCAGGGGAGCTGGTAGCAGTGTGGATGAGTGAATGAAAACCAAGCTGGAAACAGAAGTGCACACTGGTATGAAAGGATTCACCTGCAGTGGTACGACTTCTACATGGTAGGACTTTCACTCAACACAGTAATGTCAGTGAAATCAAATCAAAATACAGAGGCATTTTGGCCTTCCCAAGCCGCGCATCTGGATATGATGCATTCACCTGCACCTGTGGTTCCTTTGCAAGATAAACGTGAGGACAATTTCAAATATAAGAAACGGTAGAAGCTTGGCTCATTTGGCCCTGGCAATGGCTTCCGGTCTCTGTGCCTCAGAATCTGGACTTGGCTCTTGGATTGAGCTGGTGATGCTGCTTGGTGGCACCGTTGGTCAAGAAGGATGACCCAGTGTGTCTCCACTGTGGTCTCAGCCCTCGCTTCCGTCAAGGCCATGCTGGAGGAGGGAGAAGGTGCTGCTTTTGGAGCCTTCACTGCATACACGCTTGCATTAGTTGACATGAAGGCCATTACTCATAACCTTGCAGGGGGAGCTCTGTCTCCTCAACCTGGTGGTTGCTGGGAAACTCAGGTGAAAAAAAGAAAAAAGCTGAGTCATTCTTGCAAGACCACACAGCATGGTGACTTGAAGCCAGCTCAGTCCCCAGAGAACTTGCCTAATACTATTTTAATGTGTCCTCCACCAACTCTCTGCTTTTATTAATGTCTTTGAAAGGAACAGATCAGTTATAGAGTGTTTAGCATATGCAAAGCCCTGGGCTCAATCCCCAGTACTAAAAAAGAGATTCTAAAAAGAGAGAGATAAAATTGCTTTCGGCACATTGTTCGTTGCTTTGAGTCTTACTTAAAGAGTGCGGGTCATTGAGTCCTGTGCAGGAACTGATGCTTCGAGGCTGTTCCATGGCACGTAATGGACTCATTAGTGGAGACATGCTGCCCTCTGGTGCTGAGAGTCAAGTCCCACGCAAGCGTCTGTAGCTCCCTGGGATGTGCCTGCGTCCTCTGGTCTGGTCCAATGGCTGGGGATGAGTCTTCCCGCTGTTTAAGTCAAAACCTCCTGGCCTTCTCCAGCTTGCTCTGGTGACCCCCTTCCACCAGTGAGGCTCTCAGTCTGCTGCCGATCCTGCAGATTCTGGGGTGGTGAACGCAGGACAAAAGATGAGGCATTGAAAAGAAATACCAAGATCACCAGAAGGACCTCTTCTGTGTCCCCTGGAACAATTCCATTTTCCTTGACCTGCCTTAGCAGCTTGGCACTGTGTGTTAGTAGGCTTGGCAGAAAAGTTAATTGCAGAGTGAACTGAAGGTTGCGAACTCTATCAGAACAGAGGGAGATAAAAAAAAAAAAAAAAAAGCCAGAGGCCTTTGTTCTGATAACAGGGGTGACCTGGGGCAGGTTGCTTTTGCTCTCCTGCTACCAGTTTTCTTGTTGTCACACTGAGGGACTGCACTGAGTGAGTACGGAATCCTGGATATGAACAGGTGCAGTATTCTGATAAGAACCCTTTGCTGAAAGTTTTGGTTTTCTCCATTTTATATATGTCTTAGTTAATAAGACAAGATATACACTCATTTCCAGTCCTTAGTTTTCTGATTCTTGACATAATTTCTTCTTCACAAGGTGGTGGCTATAGTCCATCTGACCCATGATGGGCTCAGTTTGCTTAGGCAAAGCAAAAACACATACTCACAATAAAGCAAAACTGACTGACAAAGTCCGCAAACCTACACACTAGCCTACCTTATAGAGCACTGCTTTGACACACAGATTTTTATTGCTTTCCTGGAGTTGCAGTTGCTACCTACACCATACAGAGATGCCCATCTCTGTGTGTTTGGACGGTGTCTAGGAACGGAGAGAGTTGTTTGCCTCTTCAAAAGGAAAACTTCAGGCTTCATGTTGCCTGGTTCTTTAACTTCTTCCTGCTTGCAAACCATTTATTACACTTTTAATGTAGTTTTGAAAAGACATGGCATGAGTCTTTGCCTTGATAATCCAACACCAAAAACTTAACTATATTGATATTTTTAATTCCACCAAGATATTTTCTATAATAATCACCACTATACCCAATCAGGAGACATCAGTGTCTAGCAATTGGAACATAATAAAGCAACTTTTCAAGTTCACAGAGTGCAAATGATCCTTGCAAAGATTATGTAACAATGTGGAAAAATGTTAGATTATAAGCATTGCAAGGCGTAACTACAACTATGAAGAGATGTCCATGCAAAGCACAAAGGGTGATTTAAAGGAAGCAGAAGAGCTGCATTAGTGTTGTATTTTTATACACATTATTTAACAATTCTCTTTTAACACTGACATTGCTTGTACAATAAAAATAAGTACACTGTGGGGAAAGAGGAAGATTGAGAGAGAGGAAGAGAGACGGAGACAGAGACAGAAAGAGAGAGAGAGAGAGACAGAGAGAGAAAGAGAGATAATTTTGAAATGTTCTGAACTTACTGGCTCCAGAGGCATCTAAGTAGTTAGGGTGAAAACTCAGAAACGTGTTTATCATTACTGTCCTTGGCTCACACTTTCCTGCTGTTTAGAATCTTTTTGGTTGCAGTTCACATTTTCAATTCTCACTGCCCCAGCAGTGCTGAGCTGGTTGTGGCTGGCGCAGCTCCTCCTGTCTTCAGGCCGAGAGAGCAGAGCTGGGGTGGCCTGGCCTGCAGCTCTGCTTCAAGGCCTTGGTTTTACCCATCTTGGCAGCAGTACAGCCTTGGCATCCTCACAGGCCAGTTCTTTCATTAAAATTGCCCTCGTGAACCTTGGATAATGGTCATGGTTCTGCCTGTTGGGTCCAAGCTGTTTTCTCCAAATGCGCAGTTAGTTCCTGGAAGCAGATGCATGCCACATGTGGCAGTGGGCCACAGTATCAATGAGCCCGATGCTCCTGGTTCAGGAGCTGCCAGACAAGCAGAGGGAGGTGCATCTTGTAGTGGCTGCCTTTCTGGGAAAGAAGCCCACTTTCAGGTTTATACGAAGGTAAAAATCTACCTTTCACCACCTAGAAGATGGAAGGATTATAAAGAGAATTTAAGCCAGTAATCATGCAAATTCTAGGGCCCTAGAAGCCAGTTTAAACTTTGATAGTGTTTATAAGCAACAGTGCTAAGTAATTTCTGAGCACATTTTAGGCTCTGAAGAATTTAGTTTTAGCTGCTTACTCATATCCAAGCATTGTCCCCGGGAAGTGAGGATCTCAGCGAGGTTCGCTGAGCCTGCAGTCGGTTCCAAGCAGATTGGGCCTTCGGCATGCCATGTCTTGTGTTTTCTGAGCAGGTGAGATCTGACACTAGGAAGAGTTGCCACCTCCAATGTGGATCATTAGGTGGCCGCAAGGCCTGGGCCGTGGGGAGCGTATGTGGTAGCAATGACCACGGCAGTCAGGGCGTGTCTCAGTTACTCTTCTCTTGTTGCTGGAACAAATACCTGACACTCAAAGTGAAGGAAAAAAAGGCTTATGTAGCTCACAGTTGGAGGTTTCAGTCCATACTCAGCTGGCTCTAAGGCAAAGCAGCACGTGGCAGAGAGCAAGCTTTCATGGTGGTGGCAAAGAGCAAGAGAGCAAAATGGAGAAATAGCAGCAACAACAGCTACAGAGAGCAAGTCAGTCTCTGTCTCTCTTATGTTACATTCAGGCTATCCACCCCAGGCTGGGTATAGCACTCACACTCATAATCCCAGCAGTACTCAGATGCATAATCCCAACCTTGGATCATGAATGAATCACAAACTGTAGTGCTGGGCCTCAGCAACTGCAGGAACCTTTTGGGGGAAAAATACACACAAACCATAACATTCCACTCCTGTTCCCCCAAACTCACGCACATCCTTTTATGCACAAACATTTTAGTCCATCTGTAAGAGTTGTCAAAGTCCTAACAGTTTCAGCATGGCTGAAAATTCCAAGTCCCAAGTCTCCTCCAAGATCTAAGGCAAACTTCTAGCTATACAATGAAAAGTTAAACACTTCCAACATTCAAAGGCACAAGATAAACATTACCATTCCAACAGCTGCAAACAACAGGGGAATACAAAGCACTGAGATCAACACAAGTCCAAAATCCAGCAGGGCAAACATTAAACCCTATAGTTCATGTGGAACATCTGAGGCAATCTGTGGCAAATTGTGAGCTCCATGTAGCTCCACCCCTATGGCAGTCTTGGTGGTAGCTCCCATGGCTTCTCTCTCGAGCCCATTTTGCTCCCTCCTTGCAATTTCTTTTAGACAATTCATGTTCCTGGCTTTTCCAAACTTCTGAGATTTCCCCTTTGAAAAGCACTTTAAGCTTTTCATTCTCTGCATTACACCCTGCCCTCTCAGGGACACACTGCTTGGCCTCCCAGGTCTTCCGAAATTGAGGTAGAAGCTTTCTTAACCTCAGAACTCCTGCATTCTGCACATCCACAATGCCATGTGGATGATGCCAAGATCTGCTGCCAGCTGGAGCAGTGGCCAGGCTTTCTTCTCTCTTGGTTGCAGGGTTTGAGGGCCTAGAGTGCTCAGCACTCTGACCCTGATTCTGAGAAACAAATTCTCCATGCTGGCTCCATTCTGGAACCTGGTGTGGCCACTGCAGCCATTCTGGAACATGGTGCTCTGTGGCTTTTTCCCCAAGGTGAAGTCCCTCACCCTTGCAGTTCTGAGGCTGTGAATGGTGGAGACCTGCCACCTTCTGTGATACCCTCAGGCTCTTTATTATTCTCTAGTTCCTTCTTGGTGGTGATCTGAGATCCTCTTAGATCTCTCTTTGTTGTCCACAGTTTTTTGGAGCTTCCTTTCTGGCCAAACTCACAACCTTTTAAATCATCCTGCTGGGCTCTTCTCTCTCTCTCTCTCTCTCTCTCTCTCTCTCTCTCTCTCTCTCTCTCTCTCTCTCTCTCTGAGCAGAATATATTTATTGAGGGAAAGAAAGCTCCTGTCCAAGAAAGGGACAGGAGGGGGACCTAAGTGGGTAGTTCCCCAGGCTCTTTTGTCTTGATTCTCAACATAAATCTGGCTAAAAGCCAATAGCAGCCAAGGCACTGCCTCAATATTTGGCTGTTTTGAAATTTCTTTTGAAAGATCAATCAGTCCACCACACTTAGTCTCAGATAAAGTCTCTGGACATGAACAAAACTCAGACAAAATTTCGGCCAAGCCAAAACACATATCACCCAGAGTTCAACAACCAGTGAAGTCCTTTGTCCCATTAGAAACATCCCTGTCTGTTTTTTACAAGCAGGATTTCTATCAGCTTTCTATCAGGCTTGCAAAGGCTCTGGTCTTCTGAGCTCTGATCAGAATCTCCCATACAAAACAGCCAAAGCTGGTCCATCATGGCAACATCTCCATACCTTTCCTATCCCATAAGCCATTCCCAAAAGCTAGTAATCCACATGGTCAAGTTTAACCATAGCAACAACCCCACTTCTCTGGCACCAAATTCTGTCTCATTTACTCTTCTCTTTTGCTGGAACAAATACCTGATACTCAAAATTAAAGAAGGAAAGGTTTATTTAGCTCACAGTTCCTAGAAGTTTCAGTCCATACACAGCTGGCTTCAAGGCAGAGTGGCACATGGTAACCCTTCATTGTGGCAGCAAAGAGCAGAGTAGCAACAACAATGGCAACAGAGAGCAAGTCTGTCTCTCTGTCTGTCTTATGATACATTCAGGCTTTCTGCCCCAGGCTCAGTGTAGCACTCACATGCATAATGCCAGCAGTACTCAGACCCATAATTCCAGCCTTGGATCATGAATGAATCATAAACTGTAGAACTACTCCTCAGCAACTGCAGGAGCCTTTGGGGGGACAAATACACACAAACTGTAACAGGGCCTTAAAGAGGAATGAGGTCAGACCCTATGAGATTTTTGCCCATAACTTCCTGGATTATACTCTAACAGGCTTAAAAACCAGACTTAAACTCTGGGAGCTCCAAGGTACTGCTGGAGGACCTTCCTCTGTTGTATGCTGCTGTCGGTCCAGTCCAGTGCCTTTTGCCACAGCCCACCTAGCTGTCTCCCCAGCAGGAACAGCTGGAGAAGGCAGAGGGCTCAGCCTCTGGGACTTACCGAGAAGGTGTGAAAGTGAGTGACCCCACCCCCCCCCGGTGCACTGACCCCAACCACTTTGCTGCTTAAGAAGCCTTGTGTATGGATTCAGAGGCCAAACAGCAGCTGAGGTGCTGTCTCCACCTTCTCTTAGCAGGTGGAGAGGCTTTGTGAAGGCGCAGCGGGTTGATTCCCTGGCCCTCCCAACAGGGCTCTCCATATAGCATGTTACCCAGAACTTCCAGGCAAGATGGGGTTCCTTCTCATAGTGTGCTTACCTAACCATATCCTTTAAAAACTACAAACGAAAACAAAAACAGGTCTGAACCACTGCATAGCATTTTCATTATTTTATTAACAAATGAGATAGTAAAGAACAAGTTATTTAGAAGATCACCACCCACCCCAGCCCTGCTCAGCATGTGCCAGTCATGGTGGTGGTGTCTGACTGCCACGCTTTGCTGTGGAGTTTGAAGCCAGTTCACTGCATCCTGGCCGTATTCAGTATCCCTCCAATGGCTCGGGGGCAGGAAGAGACATCTCTCAAGAGCCCAGGAGAGAAGAGCTTCCGTTTGGATGCCAGGTCTTGTATGGATCACATGCGTCGCTTCTTCTCCCGGGAATGGGGATGTCACCCCGGAATGCAGTCTTCCGTGGAGGTCAGCTGACGCAGCAGACAGCCCAGAGTAGGAACACCATGGCACAAAGGCACCACCCACTCCTTCAGACCAGCTAAGGGGGCATGCTCCGATCTGCTTAAGCATGCAGGAAGACTCTGGGACCGACATCACAGCCCCTGAATCCCAAGGAATGTGGCTGAGCCCAGTCTCCACTGCCTACACCTCAGTGCCTACAGCTGTGAAGTGGGATCAGTACCAACCCAGAAGAAGGGGTGGGCCTGGGGTTCACACACAGCACCTCATGCTCATAGAGCACTTCCTTTCCAAGAAACTTGGAAACATATCCTCAGCTCTTCCATGAAGACATCAGAACATCCGTACAAGCTCAGGTTAGCATCTTCTGCTGTACTCCGTCTTACTCTCCTAGATTCAGATAAAATAACTAGGGATATGGGAGTAAGTCCCTTCACAGGAGAGAAAGCAGCTCACTGTGTGGCAGTAAGTACAGTGGCTCACGGGACGCACTCAGCTTCTGCAGAATCCTCACTGCTGCCTGGGCAGGGCACCTGCCAGCTGGGCCCCTTCAAGGAGGCTGGCTGCTTGGTGGAGCAGTGGGATCTTGGCGGCCTGCTTGCAGCAGCCCCTGCAGGGCGCAGCTCGCACCAGCTGCACTGAGCAGCGCCCAATGCTGAGAAGCCATCAGGGTGAAGACCCCCACGGGGGAAAGTCCGCTTAGAAACAGATGAGCCGCTTCTCCTCCTCAAAGGCTTTGGCCTCCTCTGGTTTTATCAGGTTTCCATTTAGACTTTTGAGAAAGAAACAAAACAAACTTTATACACATAAAGTCTTAGGGACTGTTACCTGCTCCTTCCAAATGTGTCCCTAACACAAGCTTGTGCTTCCGGGGAACATGCCCTATGCAAATAGCTCTTCACTAGTAAGATGAATCCCCTCCAGCGGCCGGCACCCTGCCAATTTGCTCTGAGGTCACTGACAGTCTCCATCAGCCTGTCATGCGCTTTTAGGTCTTGCCTTTCTGTTGGACCTCCTGGATCTCTCCATCCTTCTAGAAGCACCACTGTACCTTGGCTTTAGTGTTAACATTCTCCGTATTTCTCTGGGTGCTCTATCTAACCCCATCTCTTTTCCAGCATACCCTTCTGTGTGACCTCTCAATACTGGATTTTTTGCAAGCGTTGGGCCAGGCCCTTTTCCCCAGGTCTCTTTATCAAGTCCAGCACCATGCCCAGCTCAGCGGAGCCCATTTCCTACTTGCTAGGTTCTCTTGGAGACCTCCAGGAACTCTGAAGAGCCCACACCTTCCTTGGGCTCACACAAAGGTCCCACTCTTCATAGTGTCACCAGACCCTTCCTAGGGTCCACCTTGGTGCCTTCTTCTCATCCTGAGAGTCCTTCTCTCATGAAATTCTACCTATCCTATCACAGAGTTCCTGACTACCCTAGAATGCCTTTCTGGAATCTCTCTCCAGCCTCAGCCTGCCAACCTCATCTGAGCACTTGGCTCTTTTGTGGACCATGGCAATGTTCCGCTCACTGCGCCCTTGATTTGCACTCTGGCCTTCTCACATCCAGTTCCCCATAGAACCACGGGCGGTAGCTTTATTTTATGAAGCTGAACATATTCCTCTTCTATTTCAAACCCTAAATGACTTAACATTGTTTTTAGGCCAGAGACTGAAGCACAAAATATGACCCACAGATCTCTCATAGCCTAACATCTGACTATGCCTCAGTCTCCTCCTCCACAGCATGCACCAATGACACATCAGCTTCCTGCAGTCCTGTATGGGTGCCAGCAACCCCCTCCCCCGGAGCATTGCTGATGCTGTCCCCCTACCTGCAGTGCTTTCACCTCAGCTGATTCACTCCTGTTCACCCCATGTAGCTTAGCTTAAAGGCCGCTTCCTGAGGAGGTCTTTCCTGAAACCTCCACCAGATTCTGTCCTGGCCTGCCCCTGCGTGGGGCCCACTCCTCACAGTAACTAATTACTTGAATAATTTTTCCCCCTGAGGGAGAATGCATCTCTCTTAGAGACAGTGAACCCAAGAGGGCAGCCCCATATTGTTTGCCACTACATCCTCAATACTAGCACGGCGCCTGACACTCAAGCATTATGCTGCTCAGTGAAGGAATAGAGACACAGTGCTGGCCCCTGGCGACACACCTGGGACCATGACGCAGGACCGACCCTTCAGGAGCTCACAGTCTGCAGGAGACCACATAGAGAACTCTGTCTTTGAAGACAGAACTTACCAGGGGACTTCAGAGTAAGTTCCCTTTGGAGAAGAATGAGGTAAAAATCAATGCCTGTAGAAAATAAGTTCTAGAGGGTACCCTGTCCATGTCAGTGATGGCTGCCAGCAACAGCCCAGGGACAGGACAGAACCCTCCCAGAGTCCACACTCATGAGGTCACACACAGCAGCATCTTTGTCCTCAGAGCAAGGTAGGAACTGAAATGAAGATGCGTTGAGGCCAGCCCCCGAGCCTCCTGTCCTGCCCCCTCCAAGTCAGTAGCAGGGGCCCCTTGCCACCTGACACAAATGCTTACTGCAAACTGAGGAAAGCACTCCTCAAAGCTAAGGCTGCATGTTCCCGCTCAAGTAGGTCATAAATCAGGGACAGTGGCCCTCCGGAGGAAGAACACATATGCTTTCAAGTCTGACAAAATTAAAGCAGCTTCAGACTCAGGCAACTGTCCTTCCGCATGCGAGTACAGTGGAGGCCAGCTGTGGTCCTCGAGCGGTCTTCGGAAGTCTGGCTGCTATCCTTCACTGCCCCAGGCCCGGACCCCTGTCCTCAAACCTTCAAATTGGCAGGAAATGGAATGGCACAAAGGCAAGGTCATGGTGAGCGTAGCTGGAGATGTGAGCAGATAAGCTCTGCACGCCAGCTCTCCCCAATGCCTTCCAGGCTGAGGAGCCACTGGGCTTCACAGCACCAATACCATGGTGTTATCCTGTTGCATTTCTAGGCAGCAGTTATCAAAAATGTTTTGACTGCGTCCCCATATAAGAATCAGATTTTACACCGAGAATGGGCATCTGCTGCCCCCTGCTCGTATGCCTGGAGTTGACCCACGAAGAAGACCTCTCCCTCCTGTGCAGCACAGAGTAATGCTTCTCCCTCCAGAGCAGCTGCAGCCTGGTGCTCTGTCCTTGTCAGTTTCATTTTAAAATAATGCTGGCTGCAGCCCACCCCACTGACTTCCTGATCTCTGACGAGTTCTAAAAGAAACATTAAGGGCTGGGGAGATGGCTCAGTGGAATAAGTGCTTCGCTGGCAAGTGCAAAGGCATAAGTTCAATCCACCATTCTGCCAAAAAAAAAAAAAAAAGGAAACATTATTTGCAGAGCCAAGGACTGAAATTCTGGGCAGTGAATGGTAACTGCTCCCGAGCTGAGGTGAGGCTGCTCATGGAGCTTGGCGGAGCCATAGTGGGCAAACAGACTGTGGTCTATGCCTCCCAGAGACCTTGCTCTCCTCCAAGCGGGCCTGAGCTTCATACCATGAGGGGCTGGCTCAGTTCAGAGGCTGAGAACACATTTCAGGGCACTTAGAAGTCTGTGCACATGGCCTTGCTGCTTGGCTCAGGAAGGCCATGTTCCTCAGTAGTGAGAGGCCCTTGTGTCACATGAATGACCCCACTCATGGTGCCTGGCATACAGCAGGTGCATAGGGATGGTGACTTGAGACTCCTGGAAAACAATACACATTCTATAGCCCTCAGGACCGACCAGTCAGGATGCAGTGCCCAAGAGGGTGATGTGTACTTGAATGTGCACTGGGGAGGGGTCCTTTGGGAGTCAAGGGAGGAGGAGAGAGGGTCTGCAGGTCATAAAATGAAGAATGATTTTCTGCCATTAGCATTAGCAAGTTCTCAAAGCAAAAGAGAGGGAAACATATATTGGTTGCAATGCAGCCTTGCAGTCTCCTGGATCCCAGAATGCCTAGGAAAGGGAAGCACAGCTCCCTGGCTAGCAAGACCACTCTCAGGCTCAGGGCCCCCGGGGATTCTTGGGGACAGCACCCTGAACTGGGGCAGGACAGGTGCAGGGCAGGGGAGCCCAACGCCTGGGTCAGCCAGGCTGAGACTGTTCCTCTGTGTGTGCACCTGGGCACACTAGACCCCACTGCTCAAGTGGAGACAAGCCCATCGCACTACAGTGGAAACTGGAGGAGGAAATACTACTGGGCCCCACACACAGCGAGCTGCGCTGGATCAGCACCAATGTCTTTGTCACTGTGACCGGTTGCCAGTGGCCTTACCAAATCTCCATTATGCCAGTGTTGTCCTGTAGCGCCTCTGCCAGCTGGGCAGTCCCCTTGGCTGTGATCTGGTTCTGGATAAGCCTGAAAGAAGAGCAAAGCTGTGCCCAGTGCAGAACATTGGGTGGAGTCTTCTCCCTGTGCAGGGAGTGGTACAGTCAGATGGGGTCAGAGAGAAGCTGGGCACTGGGTCTTCATGACTTCAGCAAGCCAGGTGCGTGTTGGTCAGTAGAGACAAGTTTAAGATGTGTGAATCTCTTAGCATGAGCGTAATGTATCTGTAGACTCTTCCATGGACAGTGTAACATATGAACAATGTGTGTGACCTTTTCCATTGCCTAAACAAAAAGGTCTGGAGACCACTGACCTGAAGAACAAATGCCAAGAAACTCTACCAAGGGCACAGGCCATGTGACACCGCCTGTGTAAGAGGCAAAGGTAAGAGAGTTTTTAAACGTAAGTAACTACCAACTAGTCCCTTCTTGGGGATGAGTCCTAAAATATTAGCATGTCCTTCCCAACATCCACAGGAAGAGTGTGAAGGGGAGATAGATAGATGATAGATAGATAGATAGATAGATAGATAGATAGATAGATAGATAATAGAAAGATAGATGATGAGAGACAAATGATAGCAGATGGATGATAAATGTTACACTGATAGATGATAGATACATAGATGATACATAGATGATAGATAGATACATAGGTAGATAGATAGGTAGGTAGATAGATAGATAGATAGACAGACAGACAGACAGACAGACTCCTATGACTCCAGTGAGAAGCCTCAATTACAAGGCCTCTTGAAATGTGCCCCATGCTGCTGAGTGGTCCTGTCCAGATGAAACCAAGTTTCTGGCACAGCTGGAGGCTTCCTGAGACACTGGGCTGGCAGCCAGGCCTCTAACCCAGTCAAGAAATAAATGCAGAAGGAGACAAGGAGGTGTCTATGCTTTGTCCCAGGCTCGCTCCTCACTCCTGGGTGTTTGCACAACAGGCTGCTGCTGGGACTAAGCCCTGGGAGCCTGGGCATTGAGCCGAGAGGGAGCCCTGCTGGGAGGATGCAGGCTGCGCTCTCCTGTGGATGAGGCTATGGAGAGTCAGCATGCAGTGCTCTCCCCACCCCACCCGCAGCCAGGATTAGAGGGCTGGGAAGCTCTGCTTGTAGCCCTGAACTCTTACTTTTCAGCTATAGAACCCTGAAGAGATGAGCTCATCCATGCCTCCACTGTCTCACCTGCAGCATGAGAGTAATTACAAGAGTGCCATCCAGATGCTAGGGCGACCATGAGGCATAGTCACAGTGCAGAGTGCTTCTCAACGTGACTACCAGGCACAGGGCCTGCTGTGCTCCCAGCCACAGCCCTTGGCTAGGTGGCAGAGGCTATGGCCTCCTGGTGAGCATTTCCACAAGTGCAACTTAAGCAGGATGAGCTGACATGGAACCAGGGGCTGTATAGAGTTTCCACATCCAGATTACTGCTCCAGGGACCAGGAAGATAGCTCAGTAGAATAAATGCCAGCCTGGCAAATGCAAGGTCCTGAGTTCAATCCCCAATACTGAAAAAAAAATCCAGATAACTTCTCTTTCCCAATCACCACCTGCATGGTGGCTGCCACTCACAGCCTTCTGGAGGGTGAGGCAGGCTGTCTTCAACCAAGACATAGCAAGAGGCCGGGACAGATGGCTCTAAAACACCTGGCATGGCAGGCCCGGCTGTCCACAGGGGCTGCCTTCCCTAGAGCCAGCCAACTGGGCACCGAAGGAGCAGCCACGGTGCCCAGCCTGCTTGGGCTCCCTGCTGGCAGGAAGACAAGGTTGGCACTGAGGCAAAGGCAAAGCTGCAGCTACAGAAAAAGGAAGGAAAACAGTTTGGCTGACATCAACATGGTGACTGAAAGCTCATTTGGAAATGCAAGGGCCGGAGGATGTCTAAAAACATCTGTGGGGTGAATAGAACCAGAGGACTTTCACTTTCTGATTTCAAAGCTACAGTGATTAAGGCAGCACAGCCCTGATGCAAGGACAGATGTGCAGACTCACAGCCTGGAAGAGAGACCACTTCTGGTCTGCTGGCTTCTGCCAAGTGCGTCAAGTCACACGACAGGGCAAGAGGGTCTTCAGCAGACATGCAGAGGGCTGGAGCTGCACTCTGCTCCACAGAGGACACAAGTGTTACTCAAGATGGGCCGCAGACCTACTGTGAGCACACAAACATGAAACTTGACAGAAAACCTGGCTGTAAATCCTGGCCCTGGATTAGGCACTGGCTTTCTCAGATAAAACTCCTAAGCCACATGCAAGGACCCAGGGAGCAGCCTGGCCTTCTTCAGAGCCCCCAGCATATGTGATCTGAAGATCACTTACCAGAAGAGAAAAATCTCATAGAAAAAGAGAAAGTACTTGTGAATCCTGTGTCAAATAAAAGTTGAACGCCCGGGATGATGACCCCTTGCAGCTCAGCAATGAAAGGACAGTTTTAAATGGGCAAAGGAGCTGGAGAAGTTTCTTCACAGAAGATGTAAAACGGCCAACAGGAGCCTGAAAAGATGCTCCACACAGCTAGCTGGGAGACACGCAGCAAAACCACAACAAGGTACCACTTCACACCTGCTGGTGTGGTTCTGCTGAAAAAAATAAACAGCGACAAAGGTCGATGAGGCTGCGGTAAGAAAGGGAGCTGAAAACAGCTCAGCTGCTCATCCATATGTAACATAAAATCGCCACATGATCCAACAATTCTGGTTTTGTTTTTTAATCTTTTATGTATTTCTCTGGTACAGGGTCTCACCTTGCAGATGAGTCTCATAGTGATCCTTTTGTCTCAGCCTCCCCAGAGCTGGGATTACAGGCTTGCACCACCATGCCTGGTTCTGGTGGCCAGCTCAGCACACCTGGGGCAGGGCTGGCACTGCATGGGGTACTGGGGATTGAACCTGGATCCTTAAGCTTGCCAGGCAGGTGCTTAGACCACCAAGCAAGCTCCCAGTCTGACAATTCTGTTTTTAAGGGTATACTCAGGTGAAATGAAAACATAAAGTTACAAAATCATGGGCATGAATGCTCATAACAGTATTATTCATGATAGCCAAAAAGTAGAAACAATCCTGAGAAACCAATCAAGTGATGAGTAAACAGAATGTCACATCCCCGTGCAAGCAATGGAGTACCATTCAGCCATAAGCAGACACATACTATGATGCAGATGAACCCCAGATGTCCATGCTAATGGAAGGCACTGAGGCTGATGGTCACATGCTGTATGATTCTATTTCTTTTCTTTCTTTTCTTTTTTTGTATTTTAGTAAGGGTCTACAGGGTTTATAGGGTCTCACTACATAGATTGACTTGTACTGATCCACCTGTGTTCAGCCTCCCAAGAGCTGGGATTACAGGCATGCACCACCACGCCCAGTCTTGGTCTCTGTCTCAGCATGCCCTGGGGCAGGGCTGGCACAGCAGACCTGGGGATCGAACTCCCAGCCCCTGTGTCTGCCTAAACAGAGGCTTTATTCCACTGAGCTATTTGGCCAGCCCTTATAGTTCCATTTCTATAAAATGGCAAGAGCAGGCAAATTTACAGGGAAAAGTAGATTACTGGTTGTCAGCAGCTGGGGGAAGGGGAAGATAGGGAATACCTGCTTTGAGCATATGTGGCTTTTACTTTTTGTTGGAGGGAAGAGGTACTGAAAAAATGGTCCAGAGTCAGATGGTCGTGGCTGTGCAGTCTTGTGAATATACTGAAAACCTCTGAGCTGTGTGTAACTTCAAAAGAGGAAAAACTGTCGTGGCTGGCTTTTTCTCAAAAAATATTTGGTCTGGATTGGTGCGGCCCTCTGAGTTACCATAAATTTTTCAGTGTCTGGTTGACCCTCAGCATTTGTGCGAAGCTCTCTGCTACTTCATCGTTGAGTTCATTCTGAGTCAGCCTGGAAGAGAGGAAATGCTGACTTAGGGTGCTGAGCAGGGGTGCGTGCGAGTGGGCTGAGAGGTAGGGTGCTGGCCCGGGTCTCTGTAGTTCTGCAGCTCTTCATGTGTGGAGAACTGGCAAAGGCCCGGGCCATCCAGCACCCACAGACACCCCTGGGGCCTCAGTTTTATAACAGACCTTTCCCAAATGCCTTTGTCCCAACCCTCCTGCTTGTGACTCAGCTCACACTTCCTGACCTTCCAAGCCTTTGGATTTCACAGAAGACAGGGCCCAGAAAGCAAAACCTCATGCCTGTGCCTCAGGCCTCCTCCACTCCCAAGGCCCTTTGCGCACTAGTGACGGCAGCTAGCTGAGTCACAGAGGCCTGGAACCCCCAGTCCCACCCATAGAACAGGTGCAGCTCCATGCTCTGAGGCCAGCTGTGAAGCGACTGAGTGTTCAGAAAGTCTCTCAATTGTGCTAAACTCCAACAGTGGTCTGGACAAAACACCCAGGCTCCTAGGTATAACTAGGGGTGTTTGTCACAACCAGTGGGTGAAAGAATAACAATAACACCGGAAATAGCAAGAACAACATTTTAAAAAAATGATTCCTGGAAGGGTCATTTAGTTGTATTTATTCCAATTGTAAATCTGTTTCACTTTAGGAGAAGAAATTTCTCCCACATAGTGCAAGAATGAAGATTTACACCTTGCAGCCTAAGTGTGGCACTTCTGGTCACAAGGAAAATGTGAACAACTGTAAACACTTAGCATTGGAAACAACTGATAAAATAGTAAGCATCATTCAAAGGGACACTGGTGGCCTCAGGTGGAGATGGAAGAACAGATGAGCAGAGCGAACAGTGTCTCCCAGGGCTCTGGAGTCAGATGCGCAGGCTTGTAGTACTAGCAAGGTGACCTCAGACGAGTGGTTTAACCTGCCTGGGTCAGTCTTCCCCTGGGAGAAAGTGAGCAGTACTGGGAGAAGCACACCATGTGGCTGTGTGACTTAGTCCACAGAAGAGACGCAGCATCTTCCATGGCATGCAGCCACGCTCAGACCCCAGGCACTGCTGACACTACCCACGCACAGCAGGGAGCCTCAAGTGGGGAGACCTGGCTCTCCAGGGCTGTGTCTGCAGACCTCTGTGCTCATCACAAGATGGGCAGAGAGGCCAGGAAGGGTGCCTAACTCTTCAGGTGGGAAGCCTGAACAGCAAGGAAGTCCTCGAGGCAAAATGTAAACAATTCTGAAGCCAAAAAATCTGACATCAAGGGACATGTAAAATGTGTATAATAGTTGTTCCTAAAGCTATGAGCTATTGTATATATACTTGAATACATAGAAAAGGCTAACAGGAGAACTCAAGAGATGTGGTTTCACTTCCTACTTTTCAGATTTCTAGGTTAGTATCTTCAGTCATACATTTTTTTCAAAAACAGAGCATATGTTGCTTTTCAAAATCATGATGATTTTTTGAGGGAAACAATTAAAAATACATTTACTGGCCAACTAATTTAATACCAGAGCTCTCACAAAGATGGCATTTTCATCATTTTAAGTACTTAGGCTAGCAAAATCTTATGAGCACTGTGGGTGAATGATACAGTAGAATTTATGACACTGGCAAATACATTAAATAAACATAAAGGAAAATTGGGCCAGAGATATAGCTGCAGCTGTGTAGTATGTGCCTGGCAAGTGTGAGGTCCTGAATTCAGTTCATGGGGTGGGGAGAGAGAGAGTCGAACAACAAAAGCACCATCAGAAGGCTTGTTAAGTGCCCTGGGATGCAGATAGGGACAAGGACTATGGGCTTTCTGTGGCAGATGACCTGCAGGCTGGCGCACTGAGCACCAAATGCTGATGGGATATAGAGACTCGGCCAAAGCAGCTTGTAAAGAGGAAGAAAGAGAGCACACTGAAGCCAGGTTCCCGGAAGCTAGACTTTCTCAGGCAACTGAGCAGTGACCTGAGGGGGGATACCTCAGCAGAATGACCCCCACTGAAGGTGCTATGGGAGGACAAGAACTCAAGCCCATGTTTAGGGATCCCACACTCCCTTCTATATCTATTTGTGCTTCTGGAAATGGCTGTCTTCTTCTCTAGGAGGAAACTATAGCCTCCTTTTCAATGGAGAGACACCATTTCATTCAGGATTGCAGGCTGTGCAGAGCCCCTGCACAATTACCAAGACCCTTGGGGATGATGCAGGCTTTACCAGAATGTCACCAGAGACGTGTTGTGCCACAGGGCCTGGGCAAGGCTCTTCCCTCCTTCGGTAGAGATGCCGTTGAATGCGAGACTAGGAAAGAAAATACTTGGGTTATTACAGACACACCCATGTTGGCTTTCAGCTTCAACCCCAAACACTAGGAAGCTTCATCTGGATGTGGCACATGCCAGGCCACCTTGAGACAGGAAGTGACCTCATCAGCACTGCCCAGGCAAGGGGACTGGCATAAGACTCCTCAAGCAGTGGCTGGATGGGAAGTGGACACAAGATATTGTGGTAAGGAGAGCTGAGAGCCCTGTCTCCTTCAACAAGATCTGGAGAAGGTTTCCAGGCCATTGTCTTCACTGTGATTCATTTGGGAAAGGAAGGGCAGGGCAGCAGCAGAGCCTGAGGCACCAAAGCTCTTAGAATAGGCCTGAGGCCTAAGAAGAGCTGTGAGGGGGCACCTCTGTTTATAGGGCAGAAGGTCCCCTCTACCCCAGCACCTGTCCAAAGAGGAATGGCAAGAATCTTCTAGCTAAGGGGCCTTTTTGTTCTGTGTTGACGAGTTCTTCCAACCCCCAGGGGATCACTGAGGGGCTGTAAATGTCCTGCATGTTGATCTGGGTGGTGTTCTCATAGGTGGACAAGCACGAAACTCACGCTGCTGACCACTAAAGAAGACTGTGTTTTATGCTTCTAGTGCACCAAGAAAAATCTTTTAGAAAGAGATTCCCACAAGGACCCTCTCCCCTATGAGATAAATCAATCCCCTCTTCCACAGTGGTACACTTTGGTAACCCAGAATGGCTGGGTGACAGGTTGCCTTTGGGGTCCACAGCCTCAGAGACAGCAATTACCTCAGGAATTTCAGATTGGGGTGATTCCTCAATGCTTCTGCGAAGGCTTTTGCTCCTTCATCCCCAATCTGATTGCCCCACATCCTGAAGACAGAGGCAAGACACTGAACATTAGCTTCCCGCCCCACAAATAGCCCCACTCACCCCTTATTTTATGCCAGTGGCCAAGGCTTGATTTATATCAATGGGGAGGTGCTTTGCTCAGTCTCAGGAGACCACCTCCTCCTCCTGGCCCTAAAGGAGCTGCTCTAAATCTTCAGCTTTAAGGGAAACATAAAAGAATAAAGAGAAGTGGTGGGCTTGGGAACAGAAGTCGATCAGCAAGTTGCACAAATAGACTGAAACCTCACTAAAGCTTCTAGAGAGCTGTCAGCCCAAGAGTCTCAGCTTGTGGTTGTCCCAGAAGGGCATGGCCCACTTGTCACCTGCAGGGTACAAGGTCTGAGCTGGCTGCAGGAAAGGGGGGGGGGTGCTAGGCTCGCGGCTCTGTTTGCCTCTGGGCCGGTGGCGCTGGTCCTACAGACACAGAGCTCTTCCAGGAAGCAGAGGTCAGGAAGTGTGGGCAGAAACCACATCAGTAACAGGCTGTGCACGCTGGAGACGCGGCCAAGCCACATGCTGTGAGGCTGCAGCGCTGGCAGAGGGCTGGGCTGAGGAAGCTGACTTCTCCCACCCACAGCAGAAGACTGGGGCAGGTCAGGCTAGCAGCTCCTGCCCTGGCCCTGCCCCCCACCAGCTGTACAACTTTAGGTAAGTGAGATGACACCTTAGAGGCCCCAAGCTCCTCAGGTGGGAGATGGAGGGAGCAGGAACACCCCCTCACAGAGCGTTTGAGCATGCTGAGAGTCAGCAGATGCTGAGGGCCTAGAGCAGGCCTGGCTGGTAAAAAGTACCAGGTGCTGATAGGATGAGGGCATGGTGTGCCCAGGGACAAAGCCACCAGCCTGGCCCCTCACAGCAGAACTGGGGCTGCCTGAGCAGGCCACCTGCCTCCATCCTTCCAGGCGCGGCCCGTAAAGCCAAGGTCAGGCTTCAGCATCCAGCTAACAATGCATGGGTGCTGTCCTAATGGAGTTTGAAATAAAGTGGCAAACTACTCATCACATAAGAGTAAGTGAAAAATGAAGGGGTCAAATTTTGCACCCATACTTTGACCTAGATATAAGAAAATGGGGTGAGGAGAAAGAATTGGGAGAGTTTAAATGACCCCAAGCATTAACAGTTTATATTCCAGGGAAGATAACTCACACTTGTCCTAGTTTCTAAATACAACTATCTGTGTTCTTTTTATAATCCAATAAAAAAGTCACAGTGAATACACAAAGCAATCAGAAGCTTTTCACCCTCCCACCCATTAGGCCAGCTCGTAATAGCAGAACACAAAGCTCTAAGTGCTGGCAAGGGTGTGGAAGAACTGCAGCCCACATGCACTGTTGGAGAGGAAATTAGTGCAGCTGTGGGAGAATACACTGTGGAATTCCCTCCAGAAATTAAAAGTAGAATTTCCACATGATCCAGAAATTCCACCTCTGGGTTTATATCTAAAAGATATGAAAGTGGGAACTTGAGGAGAAATTGTACCCTGTGTACACAGGACCAATATTCATAGCGGCTGAAACATGGAAGCAAGCCAGGTGTCCACTGAGGGCTGAGGGGCTTAGCAAGGTATCTTCTGTGCAGCTGTGTGCTCAGGTTTGTAGCCATAGCTACTCAGCAGGCTGATGTAGGAGGGTCCCAAGTTCAAGGCCACCCTGGACAACTCATTGAGAGAGAAACAAAAAAAAATACAGTTGGGGATGTTGCTCAGTAGTAGGATGCCCTAGGATTCAATCTCCAGTATGGAAAAAAAATCTAAATATGTACATATAATAAAGTATTATTTGGCCTTTAAGTGCAGGAAACTCTGATACTTTATAAGAGGAAGGAACCTTGAGGATATTATGCTCAACTAAATAAGCCACCACAGAAAGACAAAGACTGCATGGCTCCACCTCCAGGAAGTCCCTAGGAGAGTCAGATTCACAGAGATGATAGATAGTGGTTGCCAGGGGCTGGGAAGCGAGGGAGCTGAGAAGTGAGGGAGCTGAGGTTGGAATGAAATCGTACAGTTTCTGTGTTTGCAAGATAAAAAGGTTTGCCCATGGATGGCCATGGTGGTTGTATATGATATCTTGCTTAGTTACTAACACTGAACTATACAAGTAAAAATGAAGAAGATGGTAAATCTTATGTGTATTTTACCACAATTTTATAAAATAGAAGCCAGGCACAGTGGCACATGCTTGTAATCATAGCCCACAGAGGGGCTGAGATGGGAGGAGTTGTCACAAATACAAGCTGGAGAACTAAATGATGCCCAATACCAGAAGTGAGGGGGGAGAAAGTCTCCAGAGACACAGCCTGGGGCAGCCACCACGCAGCTAGGATGACTGCATCCCTTTGCCGGTGGCGATAACACTGGTTCTGCATGACCTAGTCAGAAGTCTGAGCAACCAGAGCTGTCATCACTCCTGGGACTTCCTGTACCACTGCCTGTGGTATCTATCGCTGCCTACCCATCCAGGCCAGAACAAGAGGGCCCTCTGATGCACACAAGCCAGCTGGCACCCACACACACAAGCAGGCTGCACGCTCTGGCATGCCACTCCTCGCCACTCACCCAATGTCACAGATCCACGGGCTGCTCTTCACGGCCAGGGCGAGACACTTGCCACCTTTGCTCGTTATTTTGTTTTTTCCCAATCTGCAGAGTGATGCATCGTCAGCTTACAGCTGTGCGGGACTCCATCATGGCTCACCTCTTCCCTGGGCCACCCCTTCCCCGGCACAGAGCCCCTTCCTTCCCCTCCTTGCCACCATGACTTGCATTCTGGGACACACAAAGAGCTGTGCTCTGGACCTTTCTCTGGAGGGACCTGAACCCTGAGGACAGCCAGGCAGGGCTGCTTGGCAGGCAATGGCCACAGTTTCTGCTGAGAGTTAGTGACATAAGCCAGCCAACCTGTGTCCTTTAAGTGACCCACATAACATCAGCAGATGGGGGAGGGCCAACATCGGTTGCCAGCAGCCAAGGTGTGTGTTTCTACTGCAGGGCAGGACCAGGAGCTCGGTCCCCCTTGGCACAGTATGTAGATGACAGGGCCAAGAGCCAAGCTGTTGCTTGCAATCATGTGGACTTTCCCTTGGGAAAGATGTTCTCCTCCGTATTCTCCAAAGAGTGGTGTTTATGCCCTTTCTTCCTAGTCAGCAGTTACAGAAAGCACACACACACACACACACACACACACACACCAGTGGGGACCCTTCCAAAATCCACATGTCATCCTTATCCTGCTGAATTTCTCACACAGCAAGATTACCTTCCACACACAGGGCTCCTGTGTGTGGCCTAGGGAAACAGAAGGGACAGGAGGAAAGCTTTGCACAATGACCTGGGTTCTTTTAATAATGGAAGAGAGGACCTGGGTAAAGGAGTAAGGAGTGCCCACCCCACTTACTTAAGGTGTGTGAGGCCTTTGCATTCCTCTAGGATCTGGGCGACATACCTGGCTCCAACATCTGTGATCTGGTTGCTGTACAAACTGGTGAGAAAGCACAACCACAAGACTAATGTCATGGGACCCCTGTTCCCTTGACCTCCAGTTTCTGGAAGTTCTGTCTCTAGGCTTCCGAAGTCTAGGCCAACGCATGGCAACCAGAGCTTGGGGTTCTGCTATTTGGCCTGGCTTTAAACCAGCCCCCACTTTCTCCCTTGCCTCAATCTGTCTGCAGGAAGGGGGACATCACACCCCCTAACTGGGATGCCTAGAACAGCAGGTGACAGTACAATACCCTCACACAAGTGCCATACGAGGGGGACTTAGCAACTTGGATGGCTCTCAGACTCTTGAGGGAAGAAGCTTCCCTCTGAATGTCAAACCCTCTCTGTGCCTGCCCTCAATCATGTTACTGTTCGATCCATTCAACAGGAAGGTGGAGCATATCTGAAGGACACACCCAACTGTGGTCACCAGGGCTCCCTGTCACACAGCACTACTTCTGCACTCACATTTCACATGGGGACAAGTGAGACACAATGACACCAAGCAACCACTCCAGCTCCCAGGGCTGACAGGGCTCTTGGAGCCCACGATCCCTCCCTCAGACTCCAAAACAGGAAGCTCTGAAAACCCAGAATTCTCCCCAAGTCTCTTAGCACCCTTGGTGGAGCTCCCGTGGTTTTGACCTACCCTACTTGCTTTGAGTGTTCACACATTGCCTGAGCCTGGGGTGTACCCTGGGCTGTCTCTGGCTATGCCACTGCTACACAGCACATACACAAAATCCCAAGGGTTTTAGGAGAGGGATTATGGACCACAGTAGGAAGGTCTACTATAAGTAGTTTAATGTTACAGAACCCTTCCCCATATATTTTCTTAATGCATTCCCCAGTAACTATTTGCAAAGTTACCTCCCTAGGTGAGGACCCTAACTTTACAAGTGACAGGGCCAAGCCAAGAACAGAACCCCAGACTGCAGGTTCTCTTCCTGCACTGCCCATAGAACCACACAGATGGGTCTATAGTCTGCATTGCTCTATATTCTCACTACATCAGTGGCCCAGGGTCCCAAGAATGACATACCCCAAATATGTCAAAATTTTGTACTTCGTCAGTTCTTCACATAGCACCTTTACCCCGCTGTCAGTGATCTGGTTGACACTGAGTCTGCAACAGAACAGCCAAGGAAATGACAAGTCAGGGCACTGTGCTTTACGAAGCATACTCACAGCCTGAGGTCTGAGGCCCAGACCCTGGAGGCTCCCAGTTATGAATGCTCCTGCGAGGGTGGCCATAGCTATCCACCAAAAGGCTCCTACTGGCCCTGGCCATCCAGGAGCCACAGCCATCTTGCACAACAAAGCTGCAGCATAGCCCTGTACAGCACCGGGCCATGGCCACGAGGGTCAGGTGCCTGTGAGAGCCTGCATTTGCAGGCAGCCTGCATGTCTGTGGCCCTCAGCACATAGAAAGGGCAGGCTGGCAAGTGTGAAGAGCTGTCATTAGTGGTTATCACAACTGGATAAAGGACAGTTTGTCATTTTACAAGGGGCCAGTGAAGTCAGGGGTCCTGAAAGTCACAGGAAAATCTCCCTAAGGACTGCCCCCCTGACACACAAAGTGTCCTTCCTGGCTTGAGGGCAGAAGTTGATTTTCCACTGGTCAAGACTGAGAGCCCTGCTGTGGGGGGAGAAAGTGATCAGGGAGCAGTGGAGGCAGACAGTACATAGGCAGAGGAGCAGGACCAGGAGAGGCAGTTCTTGGCAAGGTCACTGCCCACGCTGCCTCGGCAATGCCACTGCCACTTGTACACAGGAGAGTGAGGGGCAGTATGGGGCACTGGAACTAGTTGGCCAGCCAGTTATGTACTCGGGCTTCTCTACACTAGCAGGAAAGCCATGGCCAAGGGGCCAAGATGCAATGTACTTTTTAAATTTTGTTTTGTGGCACTGGGCAGAGAATTCAGGGCTTGGCCTGCATGCTAAGCAAGTGCCCCACCACTAGGTGACATCCCCAGGCTGCTCCTTCCTTTCCCTACCTTTCCTTCCTTCTTTCCTTCCTTCCTTCCTTCCTTCCTTGCCTTTGTCCTTTTTCTCTTTCTTTCCTTTGTCTTTCTCTCTCCTTCCTACCTTCCTTCTTTCCTTCCTTATCTTCCTTCTTTCCTCTTTCTTTCTGAGACAAAGGCTCATTAAGTTGCCCCAGCTGGCCTCAAACTCATAATCCTCCTGTCTAATTTGGGTCTGCAGATACGTGCTACCATGCCCAGCATTCATTCATAATCCCCTCCATGCAATCTGTAAAAACTGACCTGCTCCTGTTAATCCCCTACCTCATCATGAAGTGAGGCTATAGGACAAAGCCCAGGGATGAGAGAGGGAGGTGATGGACCAAGGGCAGTGAGCTTTTCTGCAAAGAGCCAGCCAGGACATATATTAGACTGTGCAGCCTGCTGGTCTCTGACACAACTATTCAGCTCTATAGTGTGAAGTAGCCAGTGAGCACAGCTGTGTTCTCATAGAACTTTGTCTTTAAATACAAGCTGTGGGCCAACTTCTATGACTAGTAAAAGGCTGAACAGGTAAAGCCTAAGTTTTAGACTGTATCAAAATTGTCAGACCTTCTAAACCCCATCCCATAGTACATGGCTTGGTGCCAGGGATTATTGTGTAGAGATACACTGCATGGCTATCCTCCTATGACAGAGTATGTTGTCACTTTCAATATGTATGCTTTCTTAGCAGTAACCCCTACATATTTTTTAGCTTGGCAGTTAGTATCCAGTCAATGAAGTCTAAGAATCAGTGTTATTAGTAACATTTGAGAAGTTTTAAAAGAATAGGATGTGCCTTTTCCTTCTGCCCTTTCTTCTTCTGGTGGCATGCTGACTAGATGTCTGGAGCTTGGGCAGCCTGGCTTGGATCAAGAGGCAGAATCTAGTACTGAGGATGGCAAAACAGCAAGGCAGAAGAGAAATGTACTTCTGATTGTCAGAGACATCAAAGCAAACCCTGAGCACCCTTATCTCTAGAGTGCACATAGAACAGAAACAAGCTGTAACTCAGCCACTAAGATTTTGTACTTTCTCTAACCCTCAGCTGAGTTCATCCCAACTGATGCCCTCAGGGATCTCAGAGCACTACCTGGTGTGCCCACAGACCCTCCTGCCTTCCTATGAGCTACTTCCCCCAGGGACAGCAGGGCAGGATCAGCACACCGCTGCAGGTCCCCTTTTCTATGACCAGTGGCACTGGGCGAGGTTGTCAGAGACTGCAGAAGGGGCAGCAGCTGGCTGGCAGACCCAGGCCTTACATTTACAGGCCAGACAGCATTGTGCCCTGATACCCATGTGCCCATCCCCTCACCCTCGGTATAGGATGCCAGGCTCTGAGGGTTCCAAATGCCCACTGCTCTTCAGAGATGCATGCACCAAGCTGTGGAAAAGTATAGGTTTGGAAACAGTGACAAGGTTTGTTTCATACAGGAAGTGGTGAGAGAAGGGGGCAGATTGGCCTCCTTTTCCTGCGAGCCATTGAGCAGGGAAATAAGCAAGAGACAGCAGTTTGACTGATGCCTTTGGGGTGCAGGGTTATTGATTGGATTACAGAAAGTAACTACTGAATGCCAAATAACTTAAAGACTTCTCTCTTGGCAGGGTTGGGGGGAAAGCTCCCAAGAACCCAAAACTTTTCATGGGCTGCCTCTGAGCTTCTGATTAATCTTAAAAGGCAGACTCTTGGGGCATCTGCCTCCACCTGTGTCTCAGCTGTGTGACTTGTAGCAAGTCATTAGCTTCTCTGTGCCCCTTTCTTTCTTCTTTTGTTAAAACAGAGAGGGTAGCAAAAACGCACAGAGTTAGAGCATTAAACTGGGTAGCATTTGTAATACACCCACTCTGAACAAGCACTGACTTGCACCCACGAGGATCAGGAGCATCTGCTTTTTTCCAATAGAAGGCTCGGAGATGTTTAGCAGTTGGTTCATGGGTACCTACTGGGGCTGAGCCAGGCCCATTGGACTCGCTTTGCCACCCCAAGGCAGAGAAAGTCCGGACTTCTCTGGACCAGTGGTCCTTGAGGCCTAAGGTAAAGTCAAGCCTGCCCAGGGCAGCCTACCACACCTGGGCCTCACCTGAGGACTGTGAGACGGCTGAGGCAGGGCTGCAGCTCGTGCACGCCGTAGTCGTTGAGATTGTTGTTATCCAGGTCGAGGGCCAGGCGCTTGTGGAGGTGGTGCAGGACGAAGGAGAGCGCGCTGCAGTCTGCTGAGCAGGCGTTGCAGAACGTCAGCTTAAGGTAGTCGGCGCACATGCCGCGGGCAGCCAGGCGCGCCACCTTCTGACTCTGGGTCTCGTAGATGCAGCGCAGCATCCACAGGAAGGTGGGCATGGCCTGCACCTGGTTGAAGCCCCCGCTCTGCAGCCGCGGCAGGCTCCTCAGGTAGCCGCGCACGCTGGCGCGCAGGTGCATCCACAGCGCCCGGCGCTTCTTCCGCAGGGCGGCGGCGGGCACCAGGCGCCACAGCAGCTCCTGCCGGGCCTTGGACAGCAGCCCGCACAGGAAGAGGTTGGTGAACTGAAAGTGGTCCTTGTTCTTGAACAGGTCGGAGCCTGCCGAGCGGCTGCCTCCTAGCCAGCGCTGGAAAGGAAGCAGGGAAGGCAGGCAGGACGCTGGCGAGGCCTCCCCGGGTGGGGCCCACTCTCGGAAGAAGCGGAGCAGATCACGCGTGCCCACCGTGTCGTCCAGCACGAGGAAAAGGGCAGTGAAGAAGGCCTGCAGAGTAACGTGGAAAAACTCGTAGGACTGCTGCCCGCCATAGGGGCCCGGCGTGGGCACGCTCCGCAGGAAGCCGAGCGCCAGGTCTGCCTCCTGTAGCCCGGAGGCCACCACGTCGTCGTGGCAGAACACGAAGAGGCTGCGCTCCATGCCGCCGCATGCCACCCTGCCCAGGGAACGCAGCGTGCGCAGGCCGGCGCAGAGCGTCTCGGCTGTGCTGCGCGTGTTGCACTGCACAAGACTGCGGGGCTGCACCCTGTTCAGGTGTACCTCGGTGACCAGTAGGAAGACGTCGGTCAGCGTCACGGCGCAGTCAGGCCGCTGCGGGGAGCCCTCGAAGGCGGCGTGGAAGTGCTGGAAGCAGCGGAAGATGATCCAGCAGAAGAGTGGCACAGCGCACAGGCTGCAGAGGTTGGGGTTGGCATCCAGCTGCTGCAGCAGCTGGGCCTGCACCTCGCGCTCGGGGAACATCCTGCGGGCGTAGGCACGCAAGTGGCTGGCTGAGAAGCCCCGCAGCAGCACCTTCTTGCGCAGGAGCTGGCGCGGCACCTCGATACCAGTGCGCGCAGTGAGGAGCTTTCGCGCTCCCTGGAGCAGCCGCCCGCCCAGCAGGTTGGCCAGCAGCACCAGCGGGTGCGCAGGCTCCCAGGGGCTGCAGGTGTCCGGCACGCGGCTCAGGTCGAAGTCCGAGTGCAACTCATCCAGGCCATCGAAGGTGAAGAGCGCCGCTTGGGGAAAGCGCAGCAGGAAGGCGAACACCTCGTCGGGGTCCTGCTCTGGGTAGCAGAAGTGCTTGAAGAGCAGGTCCTGCAGACTCAGCGTGTCACTCTCCTTGAAGCAGCTGAAAATGCGGCAGCGGAAGTGGAAGAAGAATTTGATTTCAGCGCCCAGCCGGCCCGAGGCCCAGAGGCTCTGGAGCCGCTGCAGCAGCATGGACTTGCCCACGCCCGCGTCGCCGAACACAAACACTGTCTCGCCATGCTCATTGAGGACGTCCGCGCCGGGGTCCAGCAGACAGGCCAGGCTGCTCAGGCTGCCCAGGATCTCGTTGCTGAAGCTCACCAGCTCCATGATGGTGTCCGTGTATGTCTCTTCCAGCAGCAGCTCCTCCTTCTGAGCATAGCACAGCATGAACTTGGAGTCGCAGCCCAGCTGGTGTCGCAGCTTCTGGGTGTACCTGCTCACTGCAGTACAGGGACCCGCAGGGGAGGTGGAGGCAGAGAGAGAAGGAGAGAAAGAGAGAGAGACAGAGGTGGGGACGCGTTAAACAAGGAGGTCTGAGGACAAAAGGCAAGGGTCCTAGTAAACCAAACCCACATGGACCCTCTCTATCCCCAAAAGGGCCTCTGGAATCCTAGAAGCCCTGGCACCTCTCCATGTAACTTCAGGTTAGGTCATTAGAAAGCAATGGACTTCAGCTGGGATAGGCACCTGAGACCCATCCGCCTTGTTCCCATTGTACTCTAGCCAAAGACTGAGCTGTCACACTTGAGGGTCAGCTGGATGGCCCTGCTGCCCCTGCCCACCCCCATGGTCCATGCCAGACAGCACCAGCCAGTACTGTGGAAAGTATTAAGAGACAAAGGACTTTAACCTTTGTTTTCCTATAACACTGACTTCTCTTGAAACAATGGGAACCATAGTCTAGACAGGTGGTAAAACAGTTACAGGCGTTACTCTGGCTTCCTTATGAGCCATGCCTCAACAAAAGCACCATGATGAAGCTGCCTGAGCTGAGACAGCTGGTGCACTCAGCTTCAGCTTGTCCATGCTGGGTGTAAGCTGTAGCGTGATCCCTAAGTGGCCACCAAAGGCAAAAATACTTTAACACACTCCCAAGGGTGTGGGCCCCCCATACACCTGAGCAACAAAAATAAAATTTGCTCCAGGAGGCAGGTGATTCTCCTCACAAAAGATATTTGCAAACATTTCTTTAAAATACTTTTGAACTTCAACATTATATTCAGTTAGTGAATAATTGGACACCTGCACACCTTTTCCTAACTATCTAAAACCCTGCCTCATCAGCTTAGTCAAATTTGGTGATCTTTAAAATTTGTAAAATGAAATGTACTTCATTGACAGCTTTACTGAAACATAAATTACATGCCACATGTTACACAACAGGAGCGAGCCTTAGTAACTTCACAGAATTGTGCACCTGTCACAGGCAACTCATAGGACACCTCCATCAGCCTCCCAAAGCCTCCGGATTCCTGTCTGCCACCCATCCCAGCCTCAACTTCAGACTTTAGGCAACTACTGGACTGCTCGCTTTCTTCAAAATTTGCTCTTTCTGGACATTTTGTGTAAATGGCTGTTACTGCAGATAGGTTGTCTTTTGCACATAAATTATACTGAAAGGCTAATTAACAGCTGGCTAAGGGACCAGGGAGAAGTCCTTGGAAAGAGCCACTCACCAAGGGAATATTTTCCTTTTCTTAGTGGGGGAAAGAAACAAAAACTATGGGAAAAGAAAACTTAGATGCAGGGACTGGCGTTCAATCCCTGGCATGCTGTGCAGGCCCTGCCTCCTGGAGCACATTGAGACTATGACTGAGATTGGGCATGGTGGTGCACACCTGTAATCCCCGCGCTAAGGAGGCTGAAAACAGGAGGATCACTATGAATCTGATCTGTGTAGTGAGGCCCTGTAGACCCTGTACTAAATACATTTAAAAATAAAAATAAAAATAAAGAATTGTGTCACTTTGCTCAGCTTGGGCTCCATCCAAGGGATCAATAAAGCACACTCTGGGTGTGCCTGGGGGATCATGGGGGAGGGCCCTGGGTCCTATATGTGTGTGTCCTTGGCTTTCCCTCTCTGATGCTGCCCCCCCCCCAATGCAAAAGGAGGAGGTACAGAAGAGGTCAGAATAGTGTCTGTTCCCACATTACCTGGAAGCCTACCTAAGCCAGGCAAGGGGGCTGGGGCTCAGTCTCCAAGCTATCACCTCACACAAAGCTTTGGGTTCCATCTCCAGCACTGCACAGTAGCAACCAGATGAGCTACATGTGGCCAGGTGAGGTGTAGTCAGCAGGCTACACTTAGGCAACAAGAACCAGGTCTTCTTTTCTAGAATCCAAATAGCATGGAGGCCTGTTTCATGAGGTAGGACCAGGGGCTAGTCATGGTGGCCCACAGATGAAAGTAGTACCAAACCCCAGGCCTTGCTTGTACCAGTACTGGCAGTCCTGCTGGGGTTGGCGTGTACCTGGGTCAGTGTTGACAATAGTTTTCCACTGAACGAGCTGTGAAGGGGAAAAGCCAATCTCCAACAGCCATGGCCTGAGGTCCACGTAAGCATCTGTAAGTTGCTGCAGCACATACAGGAAGAATTCAGACACCTCCTCACCCTTGCTCTGAACCAGATCCAGGATTTTTCGGACCTGTTTGTGGCACAAGCATAAGGACATGGGCTGTTACAAAGGGTGGGAGCAGCCCAGGGCTCTAAGCTCTTAGTAGCCAGCTTGACCATCTGCCTTGCCAGAGTGAGGGTGCAGATGTTGGAGGCCCTGAATCTGCCAACCTAACCTTCTTAGCAAGGAACAAAACCACAGAGCTCAACAAAACAAGCAGGCTTCCATGAGCCCCCAGAAAAAAAAGGTCAGTACACAATGAGACCTGTGTCCACCCACGGGATTCTCTTTCGGCCAGTACTGAGAGTGGAGAGGAGCAAGGCACCTCCAGGCAGAATGAGATGGGGCTTCCTGACAGAAAGGGAGCAGACTCCCACATATATTATGGGTTAAGAACAGTCTTGTTATTAAAGCTGCGTAAAAAATTGAGAGGAGACCAAGCAGTTCTGGTCCCTATGAGTCCTGGCAGTATCACACTGCACACAGGTTTGTGACTCTGCTCCACAAGGACTCATAGGATTCTTATTTTTTTTTTCAGCAGACCTGCCAAGCTGAAATGAAACCTAGAGCTGCCAGACTTCCCTAGAGTGCAGACAGCTCTTCAGTGGGGATGCTCTTGGGATGAAGTTGTGAACTCCAATACAATCCCCATCCTGAGTCTTGAATCAATGTAAGCAGCACTTGGTGTGAATGGATGTGACTACAAGTGTTCTAAGACCATTGCTTCTTTGGGAACAATAAAGCAATGAGAGCTGTGTGGTAATAATTTACTTCAACTGCATTCACCCAGGCATGTATGCACCCCCAAGCATGCCCATACCCCCAGGCATGTATGCAGGACCCCCAGGCACACACACACACACACACACACACACACATACACACACACAGGCACATACCCCCAGACACGCACACATACATACTTGTCAAGCAAGCCCTCAGTATGAAATCTTCTCCAAACCCTTTTCTCAGGCAGGCAGGGAGAGGCTGCTTCTGACTCCCAAGAGTCCTGCTTCAGTACCTTGTCAGGTTGGGTGGGGCAGGCATACACAATCTCCGCGTCCTCTGCTGAGAAATAGTCATTCTTCAGCAAGTTGTCCACTAGACATTGAATGTTGCGGATGTGCGTGACTAGAAGTTCCCGGTTGACCTTCAACAATCTAATGTGGGAGTGAGACTCGGATGGGTCACCTTCCATCTCATGATGGCCCTGCTTCTCCATAGCTCGGGTAGCAAGCAGCTGCTTCCCCCAAATTCATCTTCGGCTGCATGTGTCTTTCTGGAAGAAGAACCATCAGGCCCCAGGGCCCTCTTCTTAGTCCCTGAAAAGACATGCATCAGCTAAGCAAAAGCAGTGGAAGGCTCTCTCCTACTCTCACTAGTTGGTGTTTCTCAACTTAGAGCTGGAGGGAGCCACACAAGACTGTGTGCAGTCTTTTTGGAGATGCACTAAGGGGGGGCTCATAATTCAATTATATCCACTTGGGGGTCTTTACATCATTAGTGTAGGTGAGCAGAAATAGCCAACAATTTTGCTTGGCAAAACTAATCATTTCTATTTTCACAAATAAAAATGTTTCTTGCTCTTAAATGGGGTTAAGACAGGAAGATGTGTTGTTTTACTAAGCTCTGTGGGGACTGGAGGTTTCTGCATCCTCAAGTGAGGGATTTAGTGAGCCCAGAACCAAGAGCTGAGGACTGAGGTGTTGGTGGATCAGAAGGTCTAGGCACAGAACAGCCCGAGGAGAGTGACAGCCAACACTGAGGCAGCCAGGGACAAGGCATGTAAGGGCAGAGATGTCCCTGTCATGACTGCCCTCTCTGGGTTGAGCCACAGCCCCACCCCTGAGCCTGGCTACTGTGGCAGCTTCCACATAGTCTGTTCTGTACAGCACTTTGGGGAAGGAAGGAGAAGCAATGCCACATATGGAGTAAGGGACAGAGGGAGCTGGCATAGAGTTTTCAGTGCTTCCCAACCAGCACAGGCATCTGTCTCCCTGGGAACCCGCTGAGGGTGGAACACAGCCAAGCTGTTTGGGTATTAGAAAGACACTTCAGCTCACCAGAGTTATCTCAAAATTGTACCTGTCTGATTTCTTGTAGCAGTGAAAACAAAACTAAGATCCTTTAGCTACATTTTTAGTCAACCTTGCGCTTGCAGAATGAATCATCTTGGAGGTAGAAAGGCATCGAGGTGGCTACTTATTTCTTTGTCTAAGTAAGATACTACATACATTTTCAGAGAGATGCTTTAAACTTTGTGGTTGTTGAGATGAAAATATTTGTATACTTCTGAACACTGTGTCATTAATTTATGTTAACGTCTGTTACTGTGTGACATAGCAGTGTCATTTATGTCATGCTAACATTGTAGTCAGGTGGTTCTCGAACTCTCCACTGAGCTGCATGGTATTTTCTGTTCTGCCTACTCCTTTTCTCCTTTTTAAAAAATCTATCAAATTCTAAGTCTCTATAGAGATTCCCAGCTGGATCCCACACAATAACATTCCTCTGATAACCTGAGTGAGCAAAGCGACAGTTCAACAGAACATTCTAAAGGAAGGAAGGGCAAGAGCTACCTAATGAAGAGAATTTAAAGGTGTGGAACAATTACTTATGACATCTCTAGAACCATGCTAGCTTAGCAGATGGGAAAGGAACCCTTCCTACTTGTGTCATGTTACGTAGCAGAGGATGGCTACACACTCGCCCAATCCTCATGCCTCAGCCTCCTGGGATTACAAACATGTGTTACTTACCCGCTTACTAACTTTTACCTTCAATTGAATTTTGAAGACTCTACTAGCTTAAGTAAAACTTTGTGTCATCATTGGGATTAGAAAACAACTCACAGTAAATAGAAAAGTGACACAAAAACAAATTCACCAGAAAAAAATAATGAAAGTGTGTGCAGCTACCCAGAAAGACTTTGTGTTTGAGGCCTATTTTTTTTTTGTGTGTATGTGTGTGTGTGTGTGTGTGTGTGTGTGTGTGTGTGTGTGTGTATAAGAGTCTGGAAGATAATTTAGACAGAACTGAGGTCAGAAGGTAGTCAGAAGTCCGAAAGAAAAGTAAGAAGGAAGTCGCTTTCTCACATTGTGAGTTGGAGGTTTTTAATGTCACCCTGCCCTCTTTTGGAGGATGGGAAACAGGCTGCATAGCTTCCTCCCTCTGTCTCCTCTGAGGGCATCATTCTGTCTCTGTGCCTGTGACCCCCACAAAGACAGGGGCTTGTCTTCCTGGATTTTTCTGTAACAACTACAGATGTCTCCTTCTCTCCCCAAAGCTGAGAACTTGAGGAAACCTCCCGATTTCTGCCTGCCTGGCCAGGCAGTGTGGCTGTGTCACTGGGCAGCTGGCAGGAGGTGTTTTGTAATTTCCAGGGTCCGGGTTTGGAATGTGACCAGCTGCGCACTTAGCTCGTTTCAGCAGACACTCAGAGACTGGATGTCAAACCGAATGCTATTCTGGCAGACAGAACCTAAGGGCAGACTGGATCCACACCATGGAGAGTTCCTGGACACCTGGTCCCAAGTGCCAGTGTGCCAGGTGCTCTTGGCCCTGAGAGGAGCCTGACTGCCTTTACCAGAAAGAGGGTTGGTCCTGTGGGGAAAGGAGAAAGGAAGAATAAAGGAAAAGGGGAGAGAGAAGGGAGAGGGAAGCAAAAAGGGAAAGGGAAGGTGAGGCCAAGATTGGGCCAAGCCAGGATGCTGACAGCTGAGCCTGCCATAAGGGGTTTGGTTTCCTCAGCAGTGGGGGAGAGCAGTAAGGACCCAAGATGGGAGAGATGGGGGTGTAGCTCCAAGAAACAACCAGCCATAGTGGTGACCAGAGTTGCCCAGGATGGCTTTGAAGTTGTGATTCTCCTGCCTCAGCCTGTAGAGCAGTGGTGGCAAACTGGCAGCATGTGTGATGCAGCAGACACCCAGAGCCCTCTCTGTTGGCATGTGAACCAACAGTATGAGTTTTTTGTAAAATAAAACCTCAGTATTCAGCCTGAATAGCAGTGTTGGCATTTTGCGATAAATACCATAAGCAGCTTTTGGGTGACAATTTGGGCAGTTGGTCTCCAAAAGCTTCCCTATCGCTGCTACAGGGTACAGCAGAGATTACGGATGTGTACCACTCCATCCAGTTCTCTGTGGCCTTCTGATCTGCCCTGAGAAGTTTAATTCTTAAAGTAAAAGAATCCTAGGAGCAAGCCCCAACTCCAGGGTTACTGTGGAAACTGGTGCTCAGGGCCTACCCTCTGATTTGAGTTTCTATAGTAGGTAAAACATCTGCAGAGCCCTGAAGAGAAGATTCAAGAAAGCTGTTCTGACAGTAGCAAAGCAGGGCCTGAGGGAAGGCAGTCAACAAAAGGAGAAAAAGTACAGGAAAAGTGATTCTATCAGATGACAGAGCAGCATTATTTAGTTGAAATAAAATAAAAGCTTTCTAGTCATTTAAGATCTTCTAGTAGCCACATTAATAGAACTAAAAACAAAATTAATTTTAATTTTTTTTTCGTTTAGCTCCATATGTTCAAAATATTATTTCAATCTCTTAAATGTAAAATTATTAAAGAAGTATTTTACATGCATTTCTAAGCCCTTGAAATCTGGCTGTTTCGTTGAGCACATTTCCACTTGGACATGGCCGGCACTCAGTAGCCACATATCAGATACAATTCTGCACTTGGGTACTTAGGTTCAAACCTGCTCTGTGTGAGGTCCAAAGGGCCTCTGTGCACCTGGTAGGAGTGCAAACTGGTGGAAACCTCTGGAGAGGAAAACCATTTGATAGCATGTATCCACAGCCTGTGAAAAGGGTCAAATTGGTAACTTCCCCATCTAGAAACTGGCCTTTTGAAAAGCTTAGGAGGCTCTGACAGGTTTTTTTCCCCCACAAGGGAGTTCAGAATCTGTTGCTTCCACCATAGGCCATGAATGGATCAGCAGGGTAGTATCGTCACACAGTAGAGTACCAATCACAATAGATGTGAATGAAACACAAATACAACACAAGTGCAATAAACCACTGATATTAGTCTGAGAGAAATCAGACACACACAAAATGAAACACAGTATATGATTCCATGCATAGGTTTCTGAAAATCAGATCTAAAACTTGAGTCCATGGTTCCATGGAGCAGGGAATAGTTGGGAATGAGGGAAATACTGGCTACAAAGAAGAACATGGAAAGTTCTAGAAACATAAATGATCTATATCTTGAGTGGAGTAACATCTATATCTATAATCTATCATATGTGTGTATCTACAATCAGATCTTATCCTTGGGTTATGCATCCTTAAATTCAACCAACTGTAGATCAAAAATATTTGGAAAAAAGTCAAGCCTGTATAAATTTTCTTATTACTCTCTAAACGATGCAGTATAAGAACTATTTGCATAGCATTTATAGTGTATCAGGCATTATACGTAATCTAGAGATGATTTAAATAAAATATTTTGGTTACTTTTCATTCTATGGTGGGACAAAATACCAAACACCCAAAATTAAAAAAGGATAGGTTGATTTAGCTCAGTTAGCGGAGGTTTCAGTCCATACTCAGCTGGTGCCAAGGCAGAATGGCACATGGCACAGCGCCGGCGCTTATGGTGTCAGCAAAGAGCAAAGAGCATCATCAGGGGCGGCGGCTCCTGAAGCTACCTAGCCTCCCTCCTGTCTTTAATTGTAATGCAGATTACCCACCCCAGGGCCAATGTGTAGCACTCACACCTGCAATATCAGCACTGGAGCAACACTGAAGCACAAACTCCAGGGCTGGCCAAATAGCTCAGCAGATTAAAGCTCCTGCAAGCAGGCACAGGGGTTGGTGGTTCAATCCCCAGGCCTGCCATAGTGGCCCTACCCCTGTGGCATGCTGAGGCAGCAATTGAGACTGGATGTGGTGCTGTGCACCTGTAATCCATTACAGCTCTTGGGAGGCTGCAAACAGGCGGATCACTATAAGTCTGATCTAGTAGTGAGAACCTGAACACCCTTTGGACCCTTCCCTAAAATACAAAACAACAACAAAACCTCCAGAAGCTACCCCATGACTGCATGAGGGTTGGAGTGACAATTACAAACAAACCATAACATAAAGTATACACAAGGGCATATGTAGATTATGATACCATTTTATAACAGAAATTTAAGCCTTCAGCGATTTGGTATCTACAAAGGGTTCTAGAGCCCATGGACACTGATTTGTATTTAGTTGTCCTTCCAAAGCTGCATGCAGTCATTGGGGCAGGCTCCTGGAGGTTATGATTAATTCATGATCCAATGCTGCAATTAGGAGTGTGAGCACTACACCCTCCCTGGGGCAGACAGCCTAAATACAAAATGAGGGAGAGAGGTTTGCTAGCTGCTGCAGCCACTCTTCCTCCCTTTTGGCTCTTTGCTCTTTGCTGTTTTTTCCATCACCATGAACTGCTACCCTCTGCCATGGGCCACTCGGCCTTAGAGCCAGCCGAGTATGGACTGAAACCTCCACAAACTGTGAGCTAAATAAATCTCTCCTTGCTTAATTTGGGGTGTCAGGTATTGTGTCCCAGCAACAAGAGAAAAGTAACTACAACACTGAGGGAGCAGTTCACATGTATAACACACATATACTTATGTTTTCTGAAGCCATCAACCTGTATACTTAAAATCTATAAGTGTGATGTGAGTTAGATTTCAGTGAAGTGGATTTGTTAAAAGCAGGAGCAAAGACAAACTCAGATAAAAACTGAGACTTTGTTGCTAGAATAGTTACACTAAATAAATATGAAATAGAATTTTTCAAGTGGAAGGAAAGTGATCTCAAGACAAACATAAAATGATGAACAAGAGAAAGTCCTAATACACGGACAAATATAAATGTGTATTGACCAAACAAAGCAATATTAATGATGTGAAACATGTGTCAAACTAACATGCATGACAGCAAGGTGGGGGGCAAGTCTTGTGGTTAATGTCTCTCTCCTAGCAAAACATGTGGGTAGCAGGCAAACATGTGACTTTAAGCTCTGGGAAGAAGGGATCTCCTATTTTGCCTTGGCTGGCTGGAAACTCACAGTTATCTTGCTTCCTCCTTCCATATAGCTGGATTATTGGCCCATATAACCATGAGCATCTAAAAGTATTGCTTTATGTTAATAATTCAAAAATTTCAGGTTTTAATCTCTAAGATGAAGACTATGAAATTGTAAAGGAATGTAAAATAACAGGAAGAGAAAATGTAATAATAAATATTATTTCTAAAAGAAGGAAGACAGAAAAATATGGAAGAGGTGAAATAAAAACAAAAGAGCCAATAGGTACACCCTAAAATATATATTTTAAATAAATTGAATATAAGTGGACTAAATATACCAATCTGGCAGACTTGACAGGAAAAAACTGCATGCTGCTTAAGAACTGTGCAGGGTAATCCAGATTTCACAACTTGGTTGGATTAAGGAGCATAGCTTAGTGAAACACACTTTTGGGTATGTCTGGCTGGGTCATAGGGGTGACCTTGGGTGTTACACATGTCCTCTGGCTCCATCCTCTCTGGCATGGCTTCCCAGCTGTCATGAGTGAAGCAGCTTTGCCCTGTCAAACCCTTCTGCCATCATGCTTCTTCCTTGAAATCCAAGGACCATGGGCTGCACCCTCTGAGACCAGGTGCCAGCTGTACCTCTCCTCCTTTATGCTGTAATGTGGAATGTGTAATACGTCTCAACAATGAAGACTGACTAGTACAGAGACCTACCTTAAATAAGATGCCAACTCAGCTAATTCATTCAACATCAAAATGCAGAAAAGGCATACTATACACTGAAAGAAAACTGGCAGGGTTATATTGAAATTAAGGTAAAATGTTTAGATTATACCAGAAGTAGAAGGATATTTCATAATGAAAGGTTAATCAGATCTCTAGAATACTTTAAAATGCTTCATCTGTATGTGCTCACAACACAGCTTCACAATATATAAAGCAGGAATTGATAAAGGTAAAATAGACAAGTCCACAAGCATAGTAAAGGACTTTACTGGAAGAACAGATAGGCCAACCAACCAGAAAATGCAAAAGCAAATGAGAATATGGAGGATCTCGGCAGGGCAGGTAAGGTCACATTCAGCGGCATTTACAGAGCACCACGCTCAGCAGCAGCCTGGCGCTGCCTCGGAAGCGCGCATGGAGTGTGTGTCAAGTTGGCCACCGCCTGCACCAGCCTGCGAATTCCTTGCCCATTTCAGGGGCCTGAAATCATTAAGACTGACCACAGTGGAATCAAACTTGAAGTCAATAATAGAAAAAGTATCTTTAAAAAATTCTCAAATTGGGCCAGAGATAGAGCTCAGTGGCATATGTGCCCGCCTGGAGAGCACAAAGTCCAGAGTTTGATCTCTGGTAGAAGAAAAAAAGAAAATGACAGGTCAAAAAAAACTTCAAAAACTAAAAATGGAAATTAGCAATATTTTGAATTTTGTGATAATGAAAATAATACAACATAGCAAAATTTGTGTAACAAAGAAAGAAGTCATAAAAATGTGTATGTGTATTAGCAAACAAAAAAAGAATTAAATATTGTTTCTTTTATCATATTCAATTTATTACTAACCATAGATGTTTACTCCTACTGAAACATATTTTCTGAAAAGGCTCTTACAGCACATCTGAAATTTTAGACGTAGACGATATTCCTATACTTCTTACGGATTACGTATGTGGTCACATAAATACTCATGCTGAGAACAAAAGACCAGGACCATATCAACTGTGATTATTGAGCTACAGGATTGTACAGATGACTTTTATTACTTTGGGGGGCACATTTTAAATTCCCTAAAATAAGGCAATGACTACAAAATGAGGTGAGATTGGACCTGGGATTGGAGGAGATCTGCATTAGCCAGAAGGCTGGGATGCAAGTGCAGCCCAAGGCAGAACAGGGCTTCGCCGCTGACCCATCCTTAGCGTGCCATCGCTGCACACAATGAGGTCACCTGGATACGTGACTGTCCTAGAAGGGAGAACAACTGAGACCTTCTCAGGTGGGGGTGACTCTTTTCACTTCTGTCCCCTAATCCCAGAGAGGTCCCAGGGAAACCACAGACATACACACATTCAATGCCACTTTCTAAGATGGGACTCACCCTAGGCTTATTGTCTTTCCTCTTCACTGTCCCACAGCACCCTGAAAAATATACATCTCTCAAACCTGCAATGCCAAGACAGAAAATGGATCTACAGAAAGGTTCTCCAGGTGTCTTTTCTATGTTTTACTGACTTTGCCCATGTAGCTGCTGGTCACTGTGGAAAATCTGTAAAGTGAAAGAAGAAGAAAAGATGCTTATAGGAAACAAATTAAGTTACCTGTCACCCTCAAGCCAGAGTCCCTATTGCATCCTGGGTGTTTCCATTCAGCTTTCACCTTCGTGCGGGTATGTGGGTACTGGCATTTCACACATTGAGCATTACCCCACATTTTTGTTGTGTCCTGACTATTAGCCTACATTTCTTTTCTTTCTTTTTTTGATTTTGTTTTGTATTTTAGGGAAGGGTCCACAGGGTGTTCAGGGTTTCACTACTAGATTGGACTCATAGTGATTCTCCAAGAGCTGGGATTACAGGCCTGCACCACCATGCCCAGTCTCAATTGCTGTCTCAGCACACCCTGGGGGTGGGGCTGGCACAGCATGCCAGGGATCGAACCCCAGCCCCAGCTTCTGTTTGCAGGTGCTTTAATCCACTGAGCTATTTGACCGGCACTCTAGCCTACATTTCTTCATAACTTCCAAGACTCTTCTGAGCTACAGATGCTGATTTCCAACTAGTATAAAGCAGAGTGCTTCATATCATGTGGTTTTCCTTTTATCACACGGAAGAACTCACTGGCCATGCTTGTGTTTTAAAGCTCCCCACCTCAGCCACTCCCTGTGCCCAACAGAGGCTCTGCGATGCCAAATGGTGGCACTTGCCTTGGCTGACCCTGCCTGCCAAGCCACCCGAGCAAATCTGGGCAACTTGCTAAGCAGCCGCTACCAGCTGTCAAGTCACAGAAAACAATGTTCTACCCTCAACTTGACCTGAGGAGCAGCTGCCACAGAGGGGGCAGAGGTTGGCACAGTGGAAAAGTCTCCACAGTGTAACCTTATTTACTCTGTCTGCAAAGATCCTTGTTTGCTGTCAGCCCCAGTCTGCGCAGAGGCCTCAGCAGGGCACAGATGGCAACAGCTAACATGGAATGAACATGCTGACAGGGCCCCTGACCTAGCGTTTGCACACCCTGCCACCCTGTGTGGCAGGACAGCCTCGGGGTTAAGTGCATGGTCTTCAGAGCTGTGACTGGCTGCATAAAAAACCTGACTGTTAACAAATCAGAAAGAGGCTCCTGCATGTGAACCCTTAGCTGCAGGGACTGGTTGCTAGTGTTTTTCAGGCTGCAGGGAATGGGAACTCACCAAAGTGATCTCTGTTTCCAAGTGTTACTAGAAGGATCACTTATAAGCAATCACTAGCCTTGATTTTTCTTACGGGGAGACTCCCTGTCTCCCTCTGCTGCTGGAGGAATGAAGTGAGTGAATGTGTGCAGTGCTTAGACTAGGCGTGGTACACAGTAGATCTGCGGTAACTGTCCCCTCACCACACCATGAGGTGGCAGAGGTTATGGGTACTGATGATGTACAAACAAGGAAAGCAAGGCACGGCAAGGTTAAGCACTTCCATCCCTGTGCAGAGTTTGCAGGGGAGGAGGGCCCGGGAACCTAGGATGAGGAATTCAGTGTGGCGAGCATATAGAGCCGGGTGAGTCTGGAACTCTTTCTAGGTCTTCCTTGTGCTCTAACCACAGTGATCAAAGGTACTTGCTCTAAGAGAAAGTAATGGGGAGATGCAGCTAGATCCCTCTCTTTTAGGGAGTTTGACTATGAAACAGCCAGAAGGATAACCCAGAGAACACAGGTAGTTGTCTCCTCAACCACTCCAGCATGGCATCTTTTGTTTCACAAATCCTCATACTCAACCCTACAAACAGAGATAACCATAATTGTCCCTTGTTTCTGACATTCTGGAGAACACTGGCATTTGGTGGAAGCTTGTTATAGCTTGTGTCCAGGTGTCCTACCCAAAGCCTTATGTGCTCATAGGTGGAGCTTTTCAGAGGTTGAATCTAGAGTGTGTGATGCTGGGATTAGGTGTGTAATACTGGGATTAAGTTGGCATAGTTCTGGGGGTGGATAATGGAGAGCCCACTCTAGGTGTGAGTGATACTTTCCTGAAGGGCATGCAGCATGGATAGAAAGGGAGAGAGGCAGAGATATTCACGGCTTGCTGCTGTTGCTGCTTGCTGCCTTCTGCCTTCCCTGCTCTGCCATGGACTGTTTCTCTCTCTGTCATGCCATCCTGCCTTGGAGCCAGCCAACCATGGACTGAAATGTCTACACTCTGTGAGGTACAATAAACTTTTCTTCCTTCAGCTTTGGGTTTTGGGTATTTTGTCTCAACAATAAGAAACATCACTAAGACAGACCTTCATTCCATACAAGATCATCCAGTGGTTCTTGAGTCACCCTGTCTAGAACAGGACTACAAATGTTGATTCCCAGTACCACCAGACAGAACTTGGCCCCCATCCCAACCAGAGGGCTGAGTGGAGAAAAGAGACCTCAAGAAAATCATTTCCCACCATCCACACCAAATTCATGATTTCACTCTTTTCTTAGACACCCAGTTTTTGGAAATCATCATTCTTTTTTAAACATATGTATTTCAAAATAAATGACCCAGATTTCTGCAAATGTGTGTTGCAATACCATCAGATAAGATTCCAAAAGGATCTGACTCCAGTTCCAGAAAACATTCTTCAGCAATGAAACAGAGGCTAACTTACGGTTTCAACCCAAAGCTGTGTTTTTTAAACAATCAGCTCTGTATAGGCAAGTTATCCCACAGGAGTTTCTTCTGGACATAACTTCCACATAGAGACTGGAGGTAAATGTAAACAAAAGTTATGCCAGCTTTGAAGGCTACCCCAGTCCACTTGCTCCTACCCTCAATCTCTTTTCCTTTCTTGAGATGGGAGTTCTCAAACACCCTGCTGCTCAGAAACCTTGGTAACTCACAGGAAAAGGGCAGTGATGTCATATACACAGAGAAGTCAAGCTCATGAGATACAGTTTTCTTGACCAGAGGACAGCCTTCAGAGACCTTCCCAACCCCTTTCTTAAAGACTAACACAGGGGGCTGGAGAGATGGCTCAGTGGAATAAGTGCTTCCCTGGCAAGCATAAGGTCCTGAGTTCAATCCCCAGTACCAGAAAGAAAAAAAAAAGAAAAAGAAAAAGAAAAGAAAATACAAAGAAAGAAAAAGAAAAGATGGCTGGGTTACAACAGCAAGTAGTCAACAAACTGAGTCCTTACTCTGTTGTAGGCTACATAATGCCCACATTTCTCTGCTTTTCTTCATTTGCTTTCAATTTCTTAAGGAACCTAACTGGAAAACGTACCCACTCTCCAAGCCTCTGCCAACCAGGCAACTCCAGGCAGTCTCCACTGGAGAAGAGGGAGCAGAAGGCAGAAGCAGTGGTGACTATTAGATACTTCTAGTCACTGACTATCCCAAAGCACTTAATCCCTCAGAAATTCCAAGCAGAAAGGAATTAGCCCTCTTGTACCTCCTCTCTCCCCCACCCCTCTTTTCCTCTCTCCTCTTCTTCTGGAGTGCTCCCCAATCTCTTTCTCTCCTGGAGAAACACCCCATAATTAGGACCCCAGACACCAGACACTGCCACCTGCCCACAAAGGAAGGAATGCAGACACAGCTGATGAAACATTAAGGGCGGGACTGCTAAGGGCAGACACCCTGTCCCAGCAGCCCTGCACTCCTCCGAGTGGGTGCCTCCTTCCTGTGCTCTAGGAGCACTGTTCGGAGTGCCCGAAGGGCTGCCGCCTACCCCGTGAGAACCCTCTAGATGGGAATGAAGAGGAATGCCGTCCAACACAGCCAAGTTGGAGGTGAGGAAACTGAGGCTCTCAGCAGGCAGAGGCTCTTCTGCATCACACAAAACGAGAGCCCACCCCTCCTGGTGCTGAGGCAATCACTTCTCTTGTTTACCTCTGGCTACACAGGCCCTGGGCAGCAGCCTACCTCCATGTCCCAGCAGGGCCTGATACTGTCAGAAAGGGGAAAGGCCAGGGGAATTCCCGACCACTGGAATTCCTGTTTGAAAGGATGTGGTGCTTTCTTTTCTAAATTGACTATTTTCTTTCATGCCAGTTGAAAGAGGCAGTGAAGACTGCACAGCCAGGCTGGTTCTGATCACTGTGTGATTTGGACAAATACCCCTACCTTCTAGGCTTCCATGTTCTTATCTGTGAAATGCTGTAACAACAGCACCAGTCTCTCAGGATCACCTTCAGGGTGCAATGGGTTCATATACACACAGGGTTGGGAACAGCATTGTTCCATAGTAAGCACTACTCAACAGTAGTCTGGGGTCATCTCTGAGGCCCAGCACGTGACACCTGGAGGTGGTATCTATCTGGTCACCCACTGCATCTACAGCACACGGATGATGCTCTATGAAACCCATCCAATGAATGAATGCCTCTGGCCCCAGGTACTGTCCACTGCAGGGCCTTCGAGGTGCATTTCCATAATTCACAGGCTCCCTGGAGGGGGAGTTGCCACATGGTGTGGATAAATTCAGATGTGCAACACCAACCTTTCCCATTGCTCTACAACTTTCATATTAATCGCTGCCTTAAAAAAGACAAACCAGAGCCCAGCTTCCAACTTCCAAAGCCCTATCTGGACAATGGCTTGCTACTTAATCTCCTGATGCTCAACGGCCATGTCCCCTGCAGTGTATTATGGGACTGATTTGCAACTATTGATTGATCTTTTCCTGGCTGGACCCAGTCTTATAGAAATAAAATTAAGAAGCCATGATGCTTAGGGTTCTTTTCTCTCAGTGAATAAGAACTGGCTTTTGCAGTAGAGGATGGAGCTCAGGGTTTCATGAATACTAGGCAGATGCTCTACCGCTGAGCTATATCACCAATAGCAGGAACAGGAAAACATCTTAATAATGAGAGCCAATGGCATATCACATAACCCTGAATCAAAAATCCAGATCCTAGAATTCTGCAAAGAGATTAACTACTGAGGCAGGAGCACAAGGGACAGATCTAGAAGCTGCAGAACACAAGAAGAACACATTTGGGATTAACACAGAATGTGTCTACAGCTTTTCAAATACAAAGCATTTCACAAGAACAAAGTGTATTAGTCACCACGAAATCGTGAGCTGAAACTTGGCTGTGAGCAAATAAACATTCTGCTGACTGCTGGCCAAAGTACCTAGCTGAAGACTGTGTCATCCCACTTGACACATAAGTGCAGCTGGCCCAGCAGCCCCAGCACAAATCCGTCACACGTCACACAGCGCAGCCAGAGAGCAGCTGGGCATTTGTGTGCATTGACCCTGAGAGGCAATCAGGGAAAGGAGGATCCGAGCACAAGCCCTGAGCCATCCTTTTCAGAGCCTGACAGCCTTAGCCTCTGAGAGCGAGGCTACCTTATGAAGAGGAAGACCAGACCAACCAGCCTCCATACACCAGAGGGAGGAGAGAAGGTATGCGCAGAGGCCCCAAAGCAAGCTAGCAGGCCAAGGCAGGAGCTTGACTCCAAATGGTGGGGGTGTTTCTTATGACCTGAGAGCTCCAGATAAAGAATTTCTTCTTTCCAAGCCCTACAAGTATATGCAAATTCACCAGAAGATGAATTTTCATTCTCCAAAGTAAACAAGGTACAGGGAAGAGAACAATGCACAAAACAGATACAGAAAGGCCCCTTAAGCAGAAAGTCCTGGGCATTTGGGGCCTGCAGACAAGACCCCTGCCTGTATTCTTTCCACCTCCCTCTGCTCTTCTGTTCCTGCTTCCAGAGCCCATCCCCTGCTGAGCTCTCTCCCCAACCCAATGAATTTCCTATTATAGTGCACATTCTCAGGTATTCATCTATAGCAAGAGAAAGCAGATTAAGATGGGTTCATTGACTACCATTATCTTATAAACTAATGACAGAGAAAAGATGGGGGCAAAATTCTTCAATAGCTTTTTATTGTAATTAGAATAAAATCCAGAATCCTTGCCCGGCTCAGGAGGCTCTGTCTGCCCTGAGTGAGAGCTATTGTGTAGCTCCCTCCTCTCTCACCCTACTGGGCCCTGGCCTCACCTGGCTGGCTCTCATTACCCCAAACATCCAGATCATTTCAAGCTCTGGGCTTCAAACACCCTGCTCTCTGCATCTGGCCCAGGTTCACTCCTCTTATGCAGCCCCAAATCCTAGGTGAAAAGGCTCATTCCTAGAAAAGCATCCCAAATTTCTGTAATTCCAGTGCCTTCTGTCTCATGACCTGTGCTGCTTCCGCTTAGAGCACTCCCCACAGTTTATAATTATGTATTTAGCTTGTGCTTGCACTCACCGGTACTACCCACCTGGTGTGTCAGTTCCCCTGAAGGTCACAGGTTGAGGTTCTAATCTCCACTGTGATGGCGTTTGGAGGTGATCAGGATTAGGAGAGGTCCAGAGGGCGATGTTTAGATGAGGACACTAGTGTTCTCATACGTAAGAAGAGACATCGGAGAAACTCCCCCTCTCGCACATGAGGACAGGCAAGAAAGTGACACCTGCAATCCAGGAAGAGAACACCCGCCAAACCAGACCATGCTGGCTTTTGATTGATTGACTGATTCATTCATTGATTTGGTACAGGGTCTCGATGCACAGTTTGGGCTCACGGTGATCGTCCTGTCTTAGCCTCTCCCGTGCTGGGATTATAGGCATGTGTCAACACACTCGGTTTCAATGCCTGGCTTGGTGTGGGGCCAGCATGACATGTGGTATCAGGGATGGAACCCAGGGCCTTGCACTTGCCAGATAAGTGCTCAGACCACCGAGCTGTTTCTCTATTCCCATGCTCACTTTCTAATCTTATTCTTCTAGCCTCTGGAACCAGAGGAGGCAATGTCAGTGGTTTAAGCCACACAGGCTGTGTTCATTTGGTAGACAATCTGAAAGTCCCATTTGGCCAGAGAGTCTGTTTTATTCATTTCTATATCCCAAAGTGTTCAGCAAATGACTGGTTTCAGAAAGACCTTCTCTAAAATTTATTCTTTCACATTAATGAAATGAATGCCCAAAGAGCCAGGATGAATGAGGAGCTACCAACAGCTTTCTAAAAAGTCTTCAACCCCAGGCTGGGGAGCCAGCAAAGCATTTCACCTCCTGGGAAAGCCAGAAATTGTCACTTCCTTGTAGGTTCCTTGTAGGACCTCTCCTAATCCTGATCACCTCCAAACACCATCGCAGCAGAGATTAGAACCTCACCCTGTGACCTTCAGGGGAACTGACGCACTGGGTGGGTAGTACGGGTGAGTGCAAGCACACAGCTAAATACGTAATTATAAACTGTGGGGAGAGCTCTAAGCGGAGGTAGCTCAGGTCATACTAAAGCACCTACAACCACTCAGTTGAGAATTTGTTTCTCTGGGCTCTCAAGTTCCCCTGGGAAGCCTGCCAGATCTCAAGAAAAAGAGAAAGTCAATGGGGTAAAACAGAAAAGGGAATATGAGTAAGAAGTTTCAAAATAAGGGACATACTTAGTGGGTCTCTTTTTTTTTGGTGGAACCAGGGATTGAACTCAGGCCCTTGTGCTTGCCAGGCAAGCACTTATTCCACTGAGCCATCTCCCTTGGGACATACTTAGAACAGGCCTCCATCTTTCCTCCCTCCTTTCTTGTTTCATTTTTGTGGTGCTGGAGATTGAACCCCCTGCAAGCAGTTTAACACTGAGTCCCATGTCCAGCCCTTTAAATTAACTAGTTAATTGATTAATTATGTCACTATATTACCCAGGCTGGTCTTGAACTTGCAGTCCCCCAGCCTCTGTCTCCCAAGTAGCTTGGCCTGCAGGTGTGTACTGCCATGCCCAGCCAGGCCACTGTACTTAACATGCAATGCTCTATTAAACTGGAAATTCTGAGCCTGTTTTCTGGGCTCCCAAGCATCTGACTGGGTGAAGGGATGCTTGAAGTGTCGGTGCATGCATATGACATTTATCACAAAACAAATACAATGCAATGGTCAATATCAGAATGAGGAAGCTATTTTTTTTTAATGTAAATTAGACCGAACAATTTAAGCAATGGTTGAACTTTAAAAGTTCGCTGAGTGGCAGGAGAAAGAAATCCTACTTTTACTTCACGTCTAGCACAGGCCCTAAATTTAGAATCAGAGCTATTGGTTGCACAGCTGTGGTGAGGACAGGAACTGGGTGTGGTGAGGTGAGTGGGCAGCCAGCATAGAGGGCCACTCACTGGGCACTGGGCCAGAGGTTATGAAGGGGCGCCCGCTGCAAGTCCTGGACACAGCCCTTCCGCCCTGTGCACAGCACTTCCTCCCTGCATTATTCAACCTCAGGTAACCTCAGTGGGCTCATCTGCAAAACAGGGGAAATGATAACTAAATGCACAGGGTTTTAGGAAAGTGGAATAAGTTGAAAAGTAAGCAAAACAAAAGCCAAACAAAAAAGAAAAAAATAATCCCTAAAGCCCTTTTTAGCACACAGTTAGCCTATGCCAGTATTGTAGGGGCTATTAGATCAGACATAACTCCATTTCATTTCATAAATTAAGCCTCAAACCAATCCTTGCAGATGGATAGACCTATCTTCAATGAACAGATCCCAAACTCAAGTTGTAAGTACTCTACCCAAGTCACATAAATAAAGATGGCAAGACCACAACAGAGCCGAGTATCCATTGTAAATATTACCACCAAAATAATCACTGGTCACCGAGAGCAAGGTGGTGTGCCAAGCCTTTGTCTAGATTAACTCACCAAGTACCAAAATACTCTGTAAGGAATAATTTCACAAGGGAGGACACAGGGTTGGAATGGCCAAAGATCTTGACCAAGTTCACATGGTAAGAAACAAAGTAGGAACGTGGTACCAACTCCAACCCCAGAACCCAAGATATTTTCCTTATAAGTCTTGCCTACTGGAAACTATCAGCACAAGTGACTTTGTGTTAAATGTGAAACATGGGAGCCAGGAATGGTCACCTAAAAGAAGGGACCTGTCATTCTGTGTTATCAAGAGTTAGGAGATCTCCAAGGAAAGGCCCAGAGATTAGCCCAGTCTCCTCCAGGAGGCTTGGTCCTGACACTATGGAGAGCAGCCTGGGAATGGGCAAAACGAAGCACTAGAGGATGTTGGTCATTGGAACTTTACTCTTTGGGAAGTAGAATGACATAAAATTCTTCCAAGTAAGTGTTCTACTCAAGTTCTCCCATCCAATAAAGAGTTTTTGCAGCAGTGTATAATAGTCCTGCCCAGTCCTGTGGACTCTGAAAATATCCACTAGGCCCCAGTTCTTCTGACACTAAGCTATGTGGTGGCAACCATGCAGCAGGTGAATAAAGGATATTGAGTTTTTGGGAAAAAAAAAACACGCAATGGGTACATTTTCTTGTTTTATAAATCCACCCCTCTCCCACACCCCAAATGTACACACACACACACACACACACACACACACACACACACACCTTAGAAAAATCTGGCACTAATCTGGTGCTCACTTAGCAATTACTTGGGCCCTTGACCCAGAAATTAGTCCTTCAAATTAGAAGAAAATGATTCCTTAATAAAGCAAATTCCAAAGTGACTGATTACTGGCAAGCAGCCTATTGCTCTTAATGAAAGATAACATGAAATGGTCTCTTGGCTCCAAAGAAGCATATTGGTTGTCAGGGGGACTCTGCTCCACCAAAGGACCAAGGGTAAGATTCCTGCAGGGTGACAGCATCCTGGGCTGACTCTGTGGGTCCAGAAGCTCAGAGGAGAGCAAAGGGCAGGCAGGTGGCCAGCTCACCTTGGCCACTCTGGGGCTTAATCTCTGCCCACAGCCTGGTGTGGCAGTCTCAGATAAAACTCACAATGCTTTAACAAACTTTTGTTTTGAAAAGCCTTTTTAAATTTTATTTATTTATTTATTTACACAGGCTTTTGCTATGTAGTTTGGGCTGGCCTTGAACTCACTCTGTAGTCCAGGCTGGTCTTGAACTCTCAAGTGATCCTTCTGCCCCAGCCTCCTGAGTCCTGGGATTCCACCTGTGCTCCACCATGCCCTGGCTCTTCGAAAGACTTTCTAGCTTGGGTTAAAATCTGTTAAATTAATTGAAACAGCAGCAGCCACTCACTTCTTACCACAAGAGTAGAGACAGGAAGGAGCACTTGTCCTCCAGAACACCTGATGGGCCAAAGAAGAATTTTCCTAGAAACAAGTTGAGGGCTCATGGATGGCTGCAAGGAGCCTCTTGAACTGTGGCTGACATCTGCCAGGGACAAAACACCTTGTCTGTGCCACCCTCTTGACAGGTGTCTGATGCAGTTGACTCACTGAAATACGTCAGCCTCAGGAGACAGTCACTATTTCATCCCCATCTTATAAGTAAGAAAACAGAGAAGCCAAGTAACTTACCCATGGTCCCATATCACAGAAGTGACCAGACTCAGAATTTGGGCCCAAGTTTAACAGGCTCCAAAGCTTGAGCTCCTTCTCCATTCCATAAAAAACAAAGTCTACTTTTCTTGTAACAGCCTTCTTCTACCTCTTTACTGTGGGTTTTAAATCTGCTCAATATAATCAGTAGATGCCTGTCCCTTGTCTGTTTGCCTGGCATTGACCCCCAGGGGAGCACAGGCAATCCACTCCTCCCTAAAGGAGGACAGATCCTGTTTCTCAGGAAACACACCTCTGGCTTCCCTCTGAAAGCGAAAGGCATAGGAGTTGTCCAGGCAGGGTGAACTGATTTCTCAAGAGATAATTTCAGTACCAACAATCTCAGCATTTCCCAGGCCGCAGAACCAATAGGACAGGAGGATCTGTCATTCTGCATGTTTTTCACACTACTGAACGTTTGAGACTTTTTGCACGTGGTATTAAGTGGACCTTGTCAAACGATGTTTTATTTTCTTATCTTGTAACCCATGAATCCCAAGGGAAGCCCTCCCGTGACCTAGGAACCCAGCAGACTCCTGGAAGCAGCCTGTTTACAGGCTGGACAGCAGGAGGTGAAAGGTCTACCCTCCCCGCTTGCACATGGTGTCGGTTCCGAACCCTACCTGCACGCTGGCATCACCCGCGGTGAGTTCCAACACCAAGCCTGGATCCCACCCTGGAGATTCCAAGGGACTTCAGGAAATGTCCGGACAACTGGAGTTTAAGTGTCCCAGGTGACTGTAAATTGAAGGCGGAGCTAAGAGCCCCAGTCTTAGGCCACCGTCGGACAAAGAGTTCCGCTACCGCCGCCCCGCAGGGCTCCCAACTTTGGAACCTGCCCTCCCGGAGCAGCCCGCCTGCCGACCGCACGCGGATCCTGCCTCCCTGCGCCTCCTCGCTCGCGCAGCCCGCACCCCGGAAAGCGTCCGCCCCGCGCAACCCCCCAGGACTTACTTGGCCCTAGGTCTGCAAGGCTCGCTGCTTCTGGACGCGAGAGCAGAAGCCAGGTGAGCCGGAAAGCGGGCGGCGGCGGCTGGGGAGCGCGGTGGCCGCTGCGGCGCGGCCCGGAACGGGAACTGCAGGAGGCGGCGACGGCCGCGCCCTCCGCAGGCGCCCGGAGGCCTGGGAGCTCCCGGAGAGGCGGAGGCGGGCGGGGGTGCGGGCGGGCGCGGGGGCGGCGCCGCTGTCCCGCCGCTCGCGGGAGGCCGAGGCATCCCGAGTCGTCCTGCCCGAGGGGCCGGGCCCGGAGCTCGCCGCAGGCGACGCGCGGGGGACCCGGGACCAGCTGGGCCGCGCCGCACGGAGCAAGACCCGCTCCCGCCAGCGCCACCCGCCCGGCGTCCCGGCCAGAGCCCGGACTAGAGGGAACGCTCAGCTGGGACAGGCGCTCCTGGTGACAGCTAGCTCCAAGGAACCAAACTTGACAACCGAGCCTATACTTAAATTTATACTTTAAAACATCTAAGTGTTTTTTCCTAGCTTTATGTAAGTCTGTTCTTGGCAGTGCACGTTTTCTAATCTATTTCTTTGCCGTAACGAGTTGTAAACGGATTTTTAGCATGCTAATAAGTTTCCCTGATTAATATTTTTAAACGTTATCCTAGCTGTGGAAAGTTATTTATTCAAACTGTAGAAGGGCATTAAATCATGTGAGCATATATGCACTCTTTGAGTATAAAAATTCTCATCAGAGGCTGCCTTCTGAGAAAAGGAAAGCACGTTCCTCATTCAAAAGCGAAACTGCAAAAACAATGAGACGCAGTGTGCAAACTTGAGAACACCCAAAGGGACTCTTAATTCCTGCATCTTTCCTTTATATGAAACCCTGGTAGAAATGTTTCTTCTGGGATTCTGTGTCATTTTAACTCTTCGTTTATATTTTCTATATCCTGTTCCTTTTGTCACCTTCAAAGTAACTTCAGTTCTTTTGATTCAGTAAGTATTTTGCAGATGTTTGAGTCTTTTTAAAAAATCTATTAGTGGATGGCAGAACAGCAGCTCCCCACCAGACAGGCCCTCTGAAAGGGGCTCTGCCCCCCACTGCAGGCTTGGAGATAAAGTCACAGCATTGCCAGCCAGTGGTTCAAATGCCAGCGCTCTGCTTTAAGCTCAGTGAGACCCATTTTGGAATTGTGATGTCCAAAACTGCATGATAATATTAAGACACCAAATCTGACCTACCTCTTCACAGTAGCAATAAGAAACAAATACACCATCTAAAATTCTTAATGTTAACAATAATCATTTTTAAAGATCTTTTTCAGTTTTATTTCTAGCATTCCTGTTCATTTTTTTTCCAGAGAGGAGAATGGAACCCAAGGCCTCGCACTTGCCAGGCTCACGCTGTCACTGAGCTGCCCGCAACTCCAGCCCCAGTGTTCCTATGGAGGAGTCTCCTGTACTTTGCTGAGTCCATCCTTTATATTTTAAAACCTTCTTAAAATCTTCACTTTAAAGTGTTTTATCTTGGGCTGGGAAGATAGCTCAGTGGTCTAAGTGCCTGCCTGGCAAGTACAAGGACCCGGGTTTGATCATGGGCACACTGTGCCAGCTCACCAAAACTAGACATGGTGGTGAACTTCTGTAATCCCAGCACTGGGGAAACAAACAGGAGGACCACTGGAGTCCGAGCTGCGTAGTGAGACCCTGTACCAAATAAATAAAAGATTTAAATTTTTTTTAAGTTTTGAGATAATTGTAAATTCCCACATAGTTGGAAGAAATATCGCAGAGATTCCTATGCCCTCTGCAGTTTCCCTCAATGGTAACATCTTGCAGAGCCATTGCACAGCATTACAATCAGGATGTGGACATTAATATCAGATAATACCGTCAGAACAGAACATTTCCACCACTAAAATAATCTCTCACATTGTCCTAAATAGCACCTCAACCTCTCCTCTACCTCTAGGAGTTTGTTGTCCAGTTCTATAATTTCATTGAGTCAAGAATGTTAAATATTCCTGGGCATGGTGCATGCCTGGAATCCCAGCGCTCTGAAGGGCTGAGACAAGAAGATCTCAAGTTCAAACCCAGCCTGGGCAAGGAGTGACTTGGTGAGATACTGACTCCAAGAAAACAACAAAACCTTAAAAAGAAGGAATTTAACATGTTAAATGGTAAACTTACATTATTAACATTTTGGGATAGATTTTCTTATTGACTCAGCATAGCTCTCTCTGGAAATTCATGATAGATGTTGCAACAGTTTTAGTGTTTTGTTTTTGCAGTGCTCATGTGACCCAACTCTAGGCTTCATGCCTGCTAGGCAAGTGCTCTACTGCCAAACTACAGCCCAGACTATTTTTTTCCTTCTAGTGCCAATCAATATCCCATAAAATGAAGGCCTACAATTTGTTTAACCACTTATCTGTTCGAGGACATCAAGATTATTTCAACTTTGAGGTTGGTATGAATAAGATGCTATGTAGATATTCATACTCAAGTTTATGGGTAAACATGTTTTCATTCCCAATGGAGTGAAACTGCTTGATTTTAAAAAGAAAATTTTACTGTTTTATGTCAGACACTTAAATCTACGGTCCACTTTACATTTTGTATAAAGCTTAAGATTTAGACTGGTGATGGTCTTTTATTTATTTTTTTTTTTTTTTTTGTCTTTTTGAGACAGGGTCTCACTATGCAGTTCAGGCTGGCCTTAAGCTCACTTTGTAGCTCAGGCTGGTCTCGAACTCACAACAATCCTCCTGCCTCAGCCTCCCGAGTGCTGGGATTACAGGCATGCGCCACCATGTGATGGTCTTTTAGAGACCAAGTGCCCTAACTGAAATCCCAAACTCCGGTTACATATCACAAAGTGCCAATCCTGCTATTAAACCTGAATACTGAGGTTTTAATTTAGAAAAAATAATTTATCCAATGTTTGGCTACTGGGGAAGCTTGGCTGGCCTGCTGTGGCATGATTCACCACCACTGAAGTCTCTTTTTTTCTTTTGTTTATTTGGTACAGAGTCTCCCTATGCAGCTCAGACTTACAGTGATCCTCTTGTCTCAGCCTTCCCAGTGCTGAGATTATGGGCATATACCATCACATCCAGTCTCTGTGGCTGACTCAGCAAACCAGGCATGAGGTACTGGGGTAGAACCTGGGTCCTTGCACTTTTCAGGCAGGCTTTTAGACCACCGAGCTATCTCCAAGCCCCTCCACCACTGAAGTCTTGGGCCAAGATTAATTTCTTCTGTCCCTCTGACATCTGCCACCCTGGATCTGAGTGCCCAGTTACTGAGTCAGCACCATTTGCTAGCTAGGCTCTCTCTCCTCCATTCAATTGTCTTTTCCAAAAATCACCTTGGTTTATTTGTATGTTTTTATGGTTTTCTGTTCTTTCCATTGATTTATGTTGTTTACTCTTTTGCTAATAACATACAGTTTTGAATTCACTAGATTGTTTTATAATTATTTTGCTTCCCTTGACCTTACATATAAATTTTGGGAAAATAATTATGCTACAAACACGTTAGGCATTTTGTTAATCCAGTATGTCAGTTTAGGAGTGTTGACATCTTTATAATGTTGAGTCTTTCAGTTATGAACATTACCAGTTATCTTGTCATTTACTCAGATCAACTTTGATTTCTTTCATTTTTTTTACATTTTCAGTATAGAAGTCCTCACAAATTTTCTAAGATCTGCATTTAAAGTTTCTTTGTCTCTAAAAAATGTGTATATTGCTGGTAGAAATTCAAACTGGCTTAGCACATGTGAGAAAGTCTGGTGGTTACTTCAAAAATTAAATATTGAATTATGATGTTGCAATTCTGTGCTTACGGATAACTGCCCCAAATTAAAAAAAAAAAAAAAGATAAACAAATATATGTACATGAATGTTTTTAGAAGCGTTCCTCATATAGGCAATAGGTAAAAACAGTCCAAATATTCATCAGTGGATGAAGGGACAGGCAAATTGTGGAATTCCACACAAGAAGGTACCCAGCTGTAAGTAGGAATGAAGTAACTGATGCATGCCTCAGTGTAAATGAACTTTGAAGACATTCTACTAAATGAAAGCAGTCATACAACAGGTCACATATTGTGTAGTTCAATTTTTATGAGATATGAATAAGTAAATCTATGTACCCAGGGAACAGACTGGAGGTTGGCAGGAGCTGAGAGGAGGAGGGATGGGAAATGACCAATGATGGGTATGTGGTTTCCTTTGGGTGTGACAAAAGTGTTTTGAGAGTAGAACATGGAGGTGGTGGTTGTACAACATTCTGAATGTAAAAAACTGCTCTTTAAAATGCTGTTATATTAATTTAATCTGAATTTCAAAATTTAACTTAAAATTGTATAGGGTATTGTATGTTTAATACCAATGTCATACGTTCTAGTATACAGGAACACAATTGATTTTTCGTGTTTCTCTTGTACTCCATGACCCCAGGGCACTTATTGGAGCTAGTAACGCTTTTACATGGAAAACCATGTCATCTGTCTGTAAAGAGTCCTGATTCCAGTTATTCCTTTTAATTTGATTTCCTTTTCTCCCTCACCATGCTGGCTGGAGCTTGCAGTGTTCTGTCAAGAAGAGGGACTTCCTTGCTTTGTTCCCAGCTGAGGGGAGATGGCACTCGGTCTTTCACTCATAAATGCACTATTAGCTCTGGGTGTTTTGTAGGTGCTTTCTGAGTAGTTGTTAAATGTTTTTTTTTATTTTTTCTAGGAAATGTTTTGATGCTCTTATTTAATCAAGTGAGATTATAAGATTTTTCTTTTTTCTGTTAACACAGAGGCTTACTCTGATGGATTATCAAATCATAGGAACAGGGATAGATTTTCAGCCAGCATAGCATCTCTGGAATAAATTCCTCTTGGTGCACAATTCTAATGTATCACTGAATTCCATTTGATAATCCTCTATTAATAGTTTTTGCCTTTATGTTCATAAATGATACTGGTAAGCTTTTCTGTTTTTGTTTTTGAATTTTCTCTGTCTAGTTTGGGTAGCAGTGATAGTAGGTTCAAACCTGAATTGGGTAAAGCTTGTCAAATGTCTTTGATTATGTCCATGGCTCTCACACCTACTTTATCAGGTATTAGCATAGCAACTTCTTCTTTCCTTTGATTAATGTTTGCATCCAGATCTCTTTCCATCAGAGAATTCCTTACATTACAACTTAAACTACTTGTGTTACTACTTTCATTAAACAGCTTAAAAACTATTTTCAAACATCTTATAATTGAAGTTTCTTATGGATAGTTTAATGTTGGGCCCTTTTCTTAATTCTGTCCTTTACATGGTATACTTAGATCATTTACATTTAGTGTAATTATAAGTTGGGATTTAAGTCTGCCATTTTCTTTGTTTTTCTTCTCTCATTTTTTTTTCACTTTCTGCGGGTTATGTAAGCGTCTTTGGGAATTCCATTTTATCTATAATGTTTTAGATAAATCTCTTTATATAGGAATCATTGGGTGCTCCAGATATATTATCTACATAACCTCATAACTGGTGTTCTTTTACTAGCTTAAATGAAGTGTAGAAACCTCTCTCTCGCTTTGCTAATTCTTTAACATATTTCTTCTACTTATATTCAGAACCACAGTATGCAGTGTTACAAGTTTTGCTTCAACTACCAACTGTAATGCAGGAAACTCAAAGAGGAGGAAACTCATATTTATCTATAGTTTTCCTCACAGTGTTTTCTTTTGATGTTGTAGTAAGTTTCCTTCTTTCACCATTTCCTTTTGGTTTAGAAATGGTCCTCCATCTTTTCTCTGAGGTAGGGTTGTGGGACAAATTTTCTTACTTTCCTCACTTGTCATGTCTTGGTTTCTACTTCATCCTTCAAGGCTATTTTATTGGATTCTGGGTGGATAGTTCTTCTCTTTTTGAAAAAATATACCACTTCCTTTTGGCCTCTATGGTTTTTGATCAGAAATCTGTAATTCTTTTTCTACAGGTGTTAGTTCTCATAACTTCCAAGATTTTTCTAGTTAGTGAAGTGGCACACAATTGTAATCCTAGTTACTTGTGAGGCTGACGCAGGTGGATCACAAATTGGAGACCAAGCCAGGGCAAAACCCTCTCAAAAACTGAGAAAAGAGGTAGAGTGCTTACCCTGTATATGTAAGGCCCTAAGTTCAACCCCAAGTGCCAAATTAATTAATTCTGTATTTTTTAGAAGATTAACTATGATGTATTTTGGGGTAGATTTCTTAGATTTCTCTGGGGTACATTCAGCTTCTTGAAGAAACAAGTTTATGACTTTTGCCAAATTCAGGATGATTTTCCCCAACTCTGAGTCTCTGTCCAGCTTGTCCTTTCTCCACTCCGAGACTCGCATGGCACAATGTCAGCTTTATTGTTACAGTCACAGGAGTCCCCAAAGCTCTGTTAGTTCTGGTGTTTACTTTGTCAACCTATTTCTCTTTTGCTCAGACTGGGTTACTTTCTATTGTTCCATCATCCAGTTCAGACTCTTTCTTCTGTTCTTTCCATTTCTCTGAGGAACCCACCCAATAAGTTTTTTAAGTTTCAGCTACTATGTTTGCTAACACTAAAATTTCTATTTTTTTAATCTTCTAATGCCTTCCTGAGGCTTTTTATATTTTTCTGTTTTAAACATTTTTTCTTGTTGCCCACTGAAATATTTTCATGATGTCTTAAAATCCTTTGTTTGACATTTACTCATTATCTTTTTTTCATTTAGTTTGGAATCTTCCTGATTCTTGGAATGATGGATTTTCAGCCGAAGGCTTGGTATTTTGGAGATAAACTCTGGCTCCTAGCTTATATCTTCTGTGCTGTGAAGTCACTCCAATAGGGAGGCCAAGGGACACCATCACTGCCCAGCAGGGATGAAGTCCAGGCTCCACGGACACAGGGAGAGGAGGGAGGCTCGTGGCTTCCTACTTTCTAAAGTTAGTTCAGTGGCAGTAGTGAGGCTAAGGTGCCCAAGTTCTCAGGGTTGGCTTTCTGGTTCTGCACAACAGTGTGACAGGGTAGGGTTCCAATTCCAGGGATACTGTTGACATTTGTACACCAAAGTCATTTCTTTGCAGGGCAGTCTCTTTCTGAAAGTTCACAGTTTATCTTCCTTTTTTCTTTTTTGGGGAGGTGTGGTTTGTACCCCTTGAAGTTCATGCTCCTTTTTAAAAAGCCCAGGGATGCTTTTTAAAACAGGATGTGGTTGTACTATGATTTGAGAGCTGTAGAGTGCTTATAGTTGCCCATTATAGTATGACCCTGAAGGCCAGATCAGTATGCCTTGTGAGTCCAGATTTTTGCTAAAAGACCATACATCAAAGTGTTACTGTTAGCATTCTGAATTTCCTAAAGAAGTTGTCAATTTAGGTGATATTATTAGACTACTATTCAATTTTTGGTACCTAATGCAAAAATAAACCTTGCTTACTGCATTGTAATTACCGGGTTCTGGATCACTGACAAACTTTGATCTTTTTGGGAAGACTTTAAAACCAGGAAAAAGCTATATTGCTATAGGGTACAGTGGAAAATAGAGGTATGACGGCTTCAAACATGGTCTATGCTGTAGTCTCAGCCTCGCTACAGAACAATGCTGGAGCTTGAAAGCCCTTGGGGGACTTTCTCTTAAAAAACAAAATGTATTTTTATGTTCCCTTGACCAATTATGGTCACATACAGCTGACTGCATGCCACAGGATAGATTTTCTGAAAACCAGCATTGCTTTATTCTTGCTTTTTTTTCCTCTACGGTTTTTCATCGAATAAATCTTACAAGGTCAGTTTCTTGATAAGCCTAGAATTAAACTTATCTCTCCTAAAGCAGTCTTCCCTTCAAAACCTTGACTCTTATATTTTACAAGCCCATTCCAAGAATGGTCCTGCACAAATTGAATTCTTCAGATATTACTAATGGCTGCTAACAGTTATAAACGTTAAGCTCTGTTCTACTGTATGCAGATACTCATTTAACCCTCAAAGCAATCTGAAGATATAGGTTTTTATTATCCTTACTGTGCATAAGGAAACAGAGGCACAGAGACTGAAAGGACCTAAACTCACAGCCATAGGCTGGGCACTGCTGCTACGCTGCCTGGGTCCAGAGTTCGTGCAGTGCTCCCTTCCTGTAGACTCCATGTGGCCACGGTCTGCTCCAGTGCTTTGATAATTCGAGTTAAATAGCATAAGAAATATTTTAGCACAACACACAGCTTAAGTTTCAAATACATTTATTCCTCTAAGAACAGCCTTCTAATTTTCAAGTTTATTTTGAACTGTCTCAGCAGCTTGCTTCCAAGTTGAATAAAATGAAAACCCAGAGCACAGCAGTTCACCAGCACCATCATCAAGCAGGCCACAACCTATCCTCTGTCCCAGAGTAAGAAGATCCTTAAGTTAACTCAAATGAAAAAAAAAAAAGAAAAAAAAATTTAAAAATAGCTGTGTCCACGGAAGGTGTAGCCTCATCCATGTCATGCACCCCAGTGCCCCACAGACCCCTTTTAAATGCCCAACTCCAAGCCCAGCTTCTTTTTAGAGTCGGAAAGTATGGGTCATCCAAGTGAAGCTTCTCTTTAGAGAACTGTTGAAAGGAGAGTAAAGGTGGAGAGACCTCAAATCCCGATTCTTAATTTTCAAACTTTAAGAGTATTTCATATTAGCACAAGGAGAGAGTATCCTAGGCATATTCTGCCATGTTCCAAAGAGTTTTTGTTTTTTCTATTTGAGAATTTCCTCCATTCCTTCCGAGACCTTTCCTTCATAATCATTTGGTTCTACTGCTTTTAACTTCTCTTGATACTCCAGTGGCAAACCATTTTCTTTTGCACCCATGCAAATCACCTAGAAATGGTCATAACAAATATCCTTTTAGTTAGAAACACAATTTAATTCTCAGTTCAAACAATTTTTTTTCTATGACCTTTAAAGAAAAACACCATTCTTCAAAAAAAAAAAAAACAAAAAAACAAAAAGCTGACAGGGAGTGGGAGCAGCTTTGATTTCAGATCCATTGCTTACTTTTGCAGTGACCCACAAGTGGTATACAGGAGTAAATGGCATAGACGGTAAGTGTGCCCAGTGACACCTCAAGACCTACCCAGGCCAACCAGTCTGCGCCCCATCCTAACCACTGCGTGTACAGCTTGTGCAATCTGTACACATGACGTTATGACTGGGCCTGCTCACGAGCGGCTAAACTTGGGGATGGTGGAGTCTCTAAACTGTATTTTTAGCTTCTGTAGGTAGGCTGAGGCACAAGAATTGAATGTCTGAACTTCCCTGGGCAATCTAGTGACTGAATGAGACCTTACCTATAATTTTGTTTTTTAAATTGTAGATATAACTCAGTGGCTCAGTGAAAAAGCCCTGGTTCAATCCTTAGTACTATAGAAAAAACAAAAACAAAAACAAACAAACAAAACTCCTGCGGAATTAAAAACACAGAAAACCTTTTGAATTATTTTTTGAAATAGGAAGGCTTTATCCTGAGTAATGTCCACAGCACTGCTCTTTTTTTTTTTTTTTAATGTATTTAGGACAGGGATTACAGGGTCTCACTATGTACATTAGACTCATAGTGATCCTCCCGTTTTCATTTTCCCAAGTGCTGAGATTACAGGTGTGTGCCTCCACCCCCAGTCTCAACTGCCATCTCAGCATGGCCCGGGGGCGGGGCCAGCACAGCATGCCAGGAATATAACCCCAGTCCTTGCACCTGCCTAAGCAGGTGCTTTAATCCATTAGCTATCTGGCTGGCACTCCTTTTCAAAATTTGTTTTAAGGCAAGGTCTCGCCAAGTTGCTAAATTGCCCAGATTGGGCTCAAATTTGCAATCCTCCTGTCTCAGCCTCCCAGGGTGCTGCGATTACAGGGATATGCCACCATACCTGGCCACAAAATCTTTTTACAAACAAGGTTTTCTTTTAGTTTATACCAATGAAAATTAAAAAGCAGTTACCTTTTTATATTGTGGTGATGGGGGAGCACTCTCATAATTTGTCATCAGATAACTTCGACAAGTTAATTGTTTCCCTTCTTGAGTTGAAACTTTGACTTCTATTACGACATATACTCCACTTTCAACTCCTTCTTGCCTGAAATCAGAACAGCCGGATTCTAACCAAGCATCACTTAGGTAACTTGACCCACTGAGTTCTTTTAATCAAATTTGGTACAGGATTAACAATTTAATTATCTATATGGAGTATATGGAAGTATTTGTTCCCTGTGTAGTTTGGAATATAGTAGAACACATAGGTATGACCATATTAAAAATAAGGTTAACCTTTCAATTAAAAAGTCTGTGGCTTAATTTTAAAAAAAATGTATTTTGTACAGTTTTTCACTATAGAGCTCAGACTCAGAGTGATCCTCCTGTTTTCAGCCTCCCCAGTGCTGGGATTGCAGACATGCACCACCATGCCTGGACTCTGGTGCTGGCTCAGCAGGGCTGGTGGCATGCAGTGCTGGGGATCGAACCTGGTCCCTGCACTTGCCTAGACAGGCACTTAGTCCACTGAGCTATCTCGCCAGTACTATGGCTTAATATTGTAACTGGCCCTTGGACTCCTGGGGTTTCCTCTGTAGATTCAACCAAATTTGGATTGAAAAATATTTTTTAAAAGTTGGGCTTAAAAAGTAAATACTGTGTAGTAACATTTATGTTATATTAGATATTATAAGTAATATGGATAGTTCAAATTAAATAGAAGGATATATGCTGTATGCAAATGCTACAGCAGAGTCCTTGAGCAGTTCTGGTGTCCTCGGGGCCCTGGCAGTCCCCTGTGGATGCTAAGTGACAACAGGAGTTGGTATACCTTAGCAGGTCTCTGCATTTACCTTGTCTAGACAAGCTTCAGTGTCTGTAATTCCACTTCACAGCCCTAAAACACTGTCGGTTCTTTAGGCTACAAACAACGTGCTAGCTGTTCTGACAAGGAGAGGACATCCACCCAGAGAAGTAAAAAGGCAGCTCGCTGTTGCTCAAGGGAGGTGTAGAATCAAAGCCGTTAGATTAACAAGCTTTTCTTAAGGTCTATTCTTTTCTGCCTATTTCCTTGTATTAAATGTGCTGTTACACAACTCTGACAACTCTAGTCACCAACAATATGTTGTTGGTAATGCTTTTATAGATTGTTCATTGACTGATTAAACTGCAATTTAAAAAATTTTGTTTTTAAAAACTGGCCTTTTGAGGGCCAGGGAGACGGCTCAGTGGAATAAGTGCTTCCCTGGTAAGCGTAAGGGCCTGAGTTCAACCTCTAGTTCTGTCAAAAAAAAAAAAAAAAAATACTACTTCAATCAATGTCCTTTTGAAATCAATACAAATGTTTAACAATATTCATGTTTCTTCACAATATGAAGCAGAACTTTTGTGAAACACAAATTCATAGAACACAAAATAAAGCCTGCTATCTTTTTACATACGATGCTACAAACACCCCAAGTCTCAATCACAGTGGCCCTTCTAAACTTTTTTTTTTATGTATTTAATACAGGGTCTACAGGATCTCACTACACAAACTGGACTTGTAGTGATCCTCCTGTTTTCGGCCTCCTAAGTGGTGTGATCACAGGGGTGCACCACCATGCCCAGTCTCAGTCACCCTCTCCGTGTGCCCCGGGGCCAGGACCAGCACGGCAGGCTGGGACTCGAACCCTGGTCACTGTATCTATCTGCCTAAGCAGGAACTTTAGTCCACTGAGCCATCTGGCCAGCCCTCTACACTTTTTAACAAACACTACTGTATATTTTGTGTTGATTGTTGACCCTGAAATATAATAAATATTTATCTGTGGTGCATGGTTTTGGAAGAGGAACAACAAATAGATACAACCTTACACATATTTTACTCTCTGAACTAATTTTTTCAAAACTTTATAATTAGAAGCCACCTACTCATCCAGAGAATTTAAATTGCTTTTGTTCACTTTCCATACTACTCCCCACACTTCATCTCCAGGACTTTGAAAAATGGTAGCTATACCTCCATGCCACCTCTGGCTTGTTTTGCCTTGGAAATTGCCGAAGTCAAGCTTAAAATCCTACAAAAGAAATCAAAGTGATATGATCAATATCTATTTGTACCCAGATTTCCCTCTTCAAAATAAAATGGATTACTTTGATCCCCATACAGTTAAAAATATTCTTTGTAAGAAACTACACAAATGACAAAGATTACCTTAGAGGACTCAGATCTCAAGGAATATATTTTTATATGTTCTTTTAAAAAGAAGACATGTACTGGTATATACAGGTATCCCAACCTTTCTTAAAAAAGGCTTAAGAAAGAAAAAAAAAATTCATAGCCCAAATGTCTTAGCTTAACTTCTTTAATTTTTGCAAATTATTTCCCTGTGTACTTAGATGAATATGCATTATTTTAGAGACAAAACTTTTGTGCTATAATCCTATCGCCCTATATTACACTTGCCATAAGGGAGCTGGCAATTGATCTGACTACTTATGAACATTACTCAAATATTCATGAATTGTATGAATTTATCTACAGTAACTCCAAGAGTAGCTGACACTGAAAATCACTGGGTGTTATCTATGTTATTAGCTTTATGTGGACCAGCTCTCTTTTATCCCACAGAAACTTTATTATACTCATTCAACAGTGAGAAAAAACTGTGCTTTTGAATGACTAAGCCAGTTGCCCAAGGTCTCACAGCTAACAGGCAACGCAGCCTTTTCTAGTTTTGCTTTTTCCTTCAGCACTGGGAATCAAATGAGAGTCCTAGGCAAGATTAAAAACCTGATTCGGTTTATTTGGTTCAAGAATATCTCTTTCCACCTTTCCATCGCTTAGTTCCCTTGAAATGAATCCTCTCCAGGTTCATATTTTATCCCTACATCATGTTTCTTCTCAAAAATTTGTCATATATTTTAGGATGAAAGTTCGTTCCAATGACCAGGACTCTAAGTGGCACACTAGATGTTCTTCTAGTACCAAGCATACCTGGCAGGACATCAGTAGATCCAGTCAAAAGTTACAGCCCACACTAGGGATCCGTTGTCTCCAGCTAAAGCCAACACCTACTACTGCCCACACCTACTACTATCCCCTTCCTATCTTGGTCCAGAGTTTCAGCTGCTTGTGACGTGGCCAGTCCGGCTCTGCCCTCTCTTCCCATTTTCAGGCTGTTACTTGATCTCTATTTCTGTTGCCAACTCCTCCTCCAGTACTCACTCTGTAAATGTTGGAGTTTCTCATGGCTCACTACAGGCCCTTTTCTACTCATTCAGCAACTAGCCCGGACCATCCCATTCCCTTCAGTGGCTAATACCACCTAATGCTTCCATCAGCCCACCTCTCTTCTGAGCTGCAAAAGGGCTCAGAGCAAGGTCTAGAACATAGCAAGTACTCACTCTACCAAGCCAGAGCTCACTGACATTTCCAGTCCACTTGGCTGTCGGGCAAGCATCCCAACTTTAGTATGCTTAAGCTGAACTTAGGATTGTTTTCCCTCCCAAACCTGATTTTCTCCCACTATCTGGGTTGACTTCATGTTCTCTAAAACTGAAGAATGAATTTTAAGAATGGAGATTAAGAGCAGAATATATTTATTGGGGGAGGAAACCTTCTGCTCTAGAGAGGGACAGAAGGGGACCTGAGTGGGTTGCCCTCTCCTACTCTCTGTGAACATCACGATCATCCGTCTTGTGCAAAATCTTGTGTGGTCCTTGAGATCTTTCCCTTCACACTCAGTCACCAAGTTTTAACAATGTTATCTCCTTACTATCTCCAGTCTACCCTCCTTGTCCTGCCAACAACCCTAGTCTCAGATGCCATTCATTATCTTTGGCATGAACTGCAAAAACTTCCTGAGCTGCCCACACCTACTACTATCTCCTCTTAACCCCATTTTCCATAGAGACAAGAATGCATTTCAAAGTATAAATCTGGCCTTTGGCCTCTGTGGTCCTCATGCCACATGTCCCCTACTAGATTCCAGTTACACTGGTGGGAAGGTTCGGCTTCCTCTTTCCTCAGGTCCTTTGCACATGCTTTCCTCATGGTCTGTAGGCACCCTACCTCCCCAGTTGCTAAAAACTTCAGTTTTCAAGGAAGGCTTTCCTTAGCATCCTGGTCAGGTCAGGCCCTTTAGTCATATTCTGTTGTACTTTACACATCTCTTTTTTAAGATTGTTCACACCAGAAACTTCCCATCTCTTTTTCCCTGTTCTAAGCATCTGAACCTCCTCCCTACACATAGGTCATTACTCAAGGTGTAGAAAGGGAGTATCGAGCCTAATTCTCACTTTGAAAGCTTTCCAGAGGTCAGAAGTTGGTTCTTTCAGATTTGCTCGCCATCAGACCATGGCCTCAGAGCCAGATTTAGCTAATCAGGATGGCCACCCTGGGCTTTGGACTGGAAGCTACATGGAGGTCAAGGCTGAGGGGGCTCTATCTGGTAGTGGCTGGCACATCAGGGATTTCAGGGACTTTGGGGATACAGTACAGCAGCAGACAGGTTCCAGAAAAGATGGTGCTGGCCACGCAAGACACAGCAGCCACGCTCAGCAAGTCCAGTTCAACAAATGCTCTGGGGCTGGCGTGGCTGTGTGGTGCGGGCCCTACTCGGGGGCCACATCTCCCTTTATGCCTGCGTGCAGTCTGCTTTGTACTCCTGCCTTTTGGTCACTTTGTGAACGCTCTCACAGCCTTTCCTTTCAACACTTTCTTTTTTCTTTTTTGCTTAAATCAGCCATTTTCTGTTGCTTGCAACTAAGAACTCTGACGAGGTTAGCAGACATAATGTCTGTTTGGTTCACTGGTATGAAAAGGCATATTGTCTGCACAACTCTCCTATAGCCTGGGAGGTCCCTGGGCAGCAGCGACGCAACCAGCGTAAAGCGCCAGGAGAACCCGTACAAAATGAACATACTGTCCTGAAGGGTAATGATTTTACCAGGTTGGTTATAGTTCAACCACTCGACCTAAATGAGCGCAGGGATGACTGTGAAGGTACACACGGGTCCAGCGTTCTGGGCCTCTCATCAGGAGAGAAAGGCAGGTGAACATAACTAAATACTTGTGGCAAGTCCCTTATCAAAGGAGCGCACAGAAGGCTTCTCGAGAGTACCCACTGCGTGTCTTCCGGAGGGTGCCTCTAAGCCAGAGGACAAGACGGGGCGCCGCAGCTGGTGGGAAGTCGCGGGGGCTGGGGGTAGCCGAGAGGGCCGGGGCACACGCTCCCGGGGGGGTGGGGGAGGAGGGGGCTGGGCACCGCAGGCACCCTGACGCACTGCTTCCCGGGGGTCCCCACACACAGACAGGGCCGGGCGGGGACACCGACCTGCAGGCGGGCCACGCAGTGGAACGTGGCCGAGGGGTTTCGGTAGCGGATCCTCTTCGTCAGCAGGTTACTGCCGTATGCGAAGTATAGGAAATGTTCCCCGTTCTGGCCCGCATGACCCTCGAAGTCCGAGCTCGCCATGTTACAGCTCGAGCTTGCGGCGCTCGACGGTGCAACTGCGACTCAACGCTGCGGTACACACGCTCGCGGCGACTGCGCCGCCCAGCCTTGGGCTAGAGAAACGGCTCGGAGGGGGCGGGACGCGGCCGAGTGAGCGCTCCTCTGATTGGCTGCTAGGCCGCTGGCGTGAGTCGTCCCCTTCGATTGGTCAAGTTCCAAACACTCTTTTCTGCCCTCCCCTGGGACTTCGGCGGTAGGCGACCCGAGTCCGATTGCTCAGTGGACGTGGTGGTCTGATGTCCCGCCCTCCTGCTGCAAGCTCCTTCTGATTGGTGATGTTAAGACCCTAGGCCCAGGTTTAAGTTTGCTGCACAGGCATAGGTGTCTGACGACCGGTCAGAATGGTCACTCAGGCTGCGGAGCTGGCGGTTCCCTCGGCAGGTCGTCCCCAATCCTGACTTTCAGGTTACAGGCCAGGCCGGGCAGCACTGCTCACCCCACGCTCCCGCACCCCGGGGCTGACCAGCAACCTGACACCTTTCCTAAGGCCCTTCCCACCCGGAGAAGCCACCCCGGCACATCTGCGCGCTGTGCAAACAGGGTCATAGAGTAAGTTATCGTCGTGAGTGCGAATCTTTCTGTTGCTAATTCTGAAATAAATAGATATAAACGCAAAATCCAGAAGCAGTGATGATCCCTGGCGCCCAGATGTTGATCTTTCATTCCCGGCCAAAAGGAACCACGGCCCTTTGAAGATAAGGCTGATGCCAGGTCGGAAGCTGAGGACCACTAAGTAGGACCCCTTGGGATAGCCTGGGCCAGAAGTCGGCGAGCTTATAAAGAAAAGAACCTCAAGACGCAGGAGCCCAGAATAGGGACTGCCCACTGGCAAAAAGTAAGACCATGTGCATATTGAAAGTAAGACTGCACACTTCAAGACTGGAAACACAAAGCACAGGAAGCAGGAGGATCTCCAGAGTGAGAGGCCTGCCTCCATACATAAGGAGCCCTGGTCCCATAAGAAAAAGAAAAACAAAGTCACCTTCCCCCAAAGTAAGCCATATTAAGGCAGAGAGAGAGTGCGTAATCTTATTTGCTACATTCTTGGTGGCGGTTACTGTACACCAACATTTACTCTGAAAAGTGATAATTTAATAAACTGCACCTGTTGGTGAGCAATTAGTTTTCTTTACAAAAGTATGCTAGCTAAATAGTGTAAACTGGCTCCACTCCCCGGGACACACTAGATACAATTTAAACTGGGCATGGTGGTGTGTGCCTGTAATCCCAGCAGCTGGGAGGCTGTAAACAGAAGAACCACTACTAGTCCAATCTAGTAGTGAGACCCCGAATACCCTGTAGGACCTTCCCTAAAATAAAAATACAGAAAAAAAATATATATATATTTGGGAGGGCCCAGGATGTAACTCAGTGGCACAGTGCCTGACAAGTCCCTGGGTTTGATTCCTAGTACCAAAAAAAAAAAGAAAAGGTATTTGGGAATTAATTGAAAAACTTTGGACTGAGTTATTAAGCCATTGTTATTAGGTATAATGGTGGCACTGTGCATCTGTATATTTTTAAAAGGGGTATTTAGCATGCATAGAGATATATGTGAGATGCAACTTTTGATATTTATATTGTTAAATAATTTAGAAAAATGCACAAATATTAGTGAAAGTACCTATGGATTTTCATTGTTACCTTTTCTGCATATTTTCACATATTCATATTAATATCTTTCTTTGCTTTTTTTTTTTTTGAGACAGGATCTCACTATGTAGTTCAAGTTGGCCTTGAATTTACTATGTAGCTCTCAGGGTGGCCTTGATTCTCCTGCCTCAGTCGCTTGAATTAAAATTTTGGTTGGTTTATTTGGTATCAGGAATTAAACTCAGGACCTTACATTTAGTAGGCAGGTGCTTGTGTCTCTAAGTTACATCGCCTGTTTAACATTTTCTTTTAGGGGCTGGGGAGATGGCTCAGTTGCAATAAGAGCTTCCCTGGCAAGCACAAGGGCCTGAGTTCAATCCCCAGTTCTGCCAAAAAAAAAAAAAAAGAGAGAGAATTTCTTCCTTTTAGAAAGATTTATTTATTTGGTAATGGGGTCCTCTATGTGGCTCAGACTCATAGTGATACTCCTATCTCAGCCTCCCTGGGGCCAGGATTATGGGCCTGTGCCACCATGTCTGGTTTTGAGGCAGCAGGGCACAGGGTCAACACAGCATGCAGTACTGGGCAATGAACCTGGGTCCTGGCACTTGCCAGGCAGGTGCTTATACCACTGACCTATCTCCCCAGCCCTAACATTTTCTTAAGAGAAAGAAAAAAAAAGAGATAATGAAAAGCAGTTGACATATAGAGTCTTCAATAAGAAGTAGCATTGTATAATCTGAATACAGGATTATATTGAGAAATTATACTGGGAGGTTGTTACCTCCTCCCTTTCTGAAGCATTAAGACAAAACCTGAAAAATACACTTGGTCATTTCATGGAATATGCTGCTTTACTTGACAAATCATTCCATTTCACCATAAAATTTTACAGTGTCTGTTGCAGAGTACTGTGGGAGCCCTGCTTTTTAAATTGCTTTACAACATCCAAAGTGAATTGCAGAATTATTTTGAAAGAACCTTAATTTTGTCCTATACTTTCCACTAAATACTTAATTTTGTGGCAGTGTATTCTTCTCAGCACCATTTTGCAAAAACTATTGTGAAGCTAAACACTGAAGGTGTTTTTCTTATTCCACGAGTTTACTCAGCAGTCCATAGAGATAGCAGTACTGATCACTGTGGCCAACAAGGAATGATAGCCAGCAAGGTTAGTTTTAGTTTAGTTTTTTTTTTTCATTTTGTGTATTTGGTACAGGTTCTCACTACACAGCTCAGATCCTCCTGTTTTCAGCCTCCCCAGCACTGGGATTACAGATGTATGCCACCATGCGTGAACCCGGTTGCCAGCTCAATGTGCCCCAGGTATGGGGCCAGCATGGCATTTGGACCAGGAATTAGTTTAGTTTTTAAAAAGATGCAACCAAAGCCAGGTTAGCATTAGTTAACATTCACAATATTTATTAGATGTTAGGCACTGGTCTAAATTCATATATTTATAAACTCATTTAATCCCCCAAATGGCCCTGTGTGGAAAATACTAACATTACCCTCGTGTTGTAGTAGAGGGAGCTGCTACGGTAGGTAACTGCCTCACCCAGGGTGCGGTGGCAGTGGCCGAGGCAGGGTGTGGCCCTGCAGCCCGGCTCCACAGCACCCCTAGGAGCTGCAGCCTAGATCTCCCACAATCGCAGCACCCTAGTACTCTAGATGGAAGTCCTTATTAATCCACTTTCAAGTATATAAAAGGAAATTATTAAATAATGACCGTAGTTTTCAATCACTTGAAAATAATGAGGTCAGAGCTCTTCCAAATAGAATCTTTAGTCTGGAAGTCATTTTTATAGTTTTTATTTTTATTTTTGTTGTACTGAAGGTTGAGCCCAGAACCTTAGCACCAAACTACATCTCCAGCTTGTTTATTTTTTCATTTTGAAACAGGCTAAGTTGCCTGGGCTGGAGTGGAACTTGCAATCCTCTTGCCTTTGCCTTCTAGAGAGCTGGGATTACAAGTGTGCACCACCACACCCAGCTAAGGTTCCTGTTAAAATTTTTGAACATGGACATAAATTATCTATATCACGATGATGCTAATATTGTTAATATATTAATACATAAAATACATGATGTAGTAATCCCACGATAGAAATTTTTGAAAGGAAATGAAGTAATTTAACTGTCATGTTGTAAGTTTCACTGTGTTATTGGCCAATCTCATGTAGGTCAAAGTTAATTATAAATAATAGTGGAAGGAGATCCTTATGGCAGATAGTCCTCCCTCAGATTCTGCATGCTTTGGCTGGGCTTATCAGATCTCACTAGCCCATCATTATCTTTACACCTCAGAAAACGTGACAGGCTTGAACCAGAAACCTAAAAAATGCCAACTCTGTCCCTGTCTTGTTTCTTTTCTTCTGCTTGCAAATTTAGTAAAAAGCTCTCTTCCAGTGCTTTGCAAAAATCTTTCAAGTCCTGTTGTTGTTTTGTGAGAACTGTTAATTCCCAAGCATGGGTGAGTGACAATAAACCTCAAGACATGGATAGTGCACCTATGAGGGCCAGTAATACCATCAACCTCTCCACTAGCTGTGCAATGAACGATGACTGAGAGATTTACAGTTACAATAAAGTGAAATTCCTGTATTGGTATATACACTTGCTTAATAAATGCAGTAAAGTACAGGCAGTTAGGAGCAGTCATACTTTAGTGGAACACACAGATTGACTCTTGTGGCTGTCCTATTATTCTTCCTCTGTGACCTGAGAAATACAATCTTGTCTGCAGATTCATGCCAGTTGAACCCACAAGAGAGGGATATACATGTCAGAATGCCAGTTTGTTGAGGTACAGTAAAAACTGTAATAGGAAAAGCCGTGCATTTATGCTCTGCAATCAATGCTTTTTCTCCCACTGCAAAAATAAATGTACATGTGGTATGAGTGTAATAGGCTTGAGCTGCAACCTAAGGTGAGGTGGCTAGAGTGGAAGAAACAAGAAAAGGAGCCAGAGGAGATAAGGTAGAGGTAGTCAGAGACCAGATTATGTGCTGTCTTTACTGGATTTTATTGTAAGAGCAAAAACTTCTGCACAGCAAAAGGAACAGCCACCAGAATGAAAGACAATCTGTAGAATTGAGGAAAGGTTTCCAGTTACTTGTTAGGCCAGGCTAATACTTAAAATATATACAGAACACATAAAAATTAAAAGACCAAAGTGAAAGACACCCCAAATAAAAGACACCCAATACAAAAAAATCAAATCAAAAAATGGGCAACTGAAATTACGCACCTCTCAGTAGTAGTACAAATGACCAATAAATGCATGAAAAAATGCACATCATTGGCCATTGGAAAAATGCAAATCAAAACAGCACTGCCATTCTGCCTTTCCCCAGAAAGAATGACCACCACCAAGAAATCAAATAATAGCAAATGCTGGTGAGGTGGTAGGGGAAAGGGAACCCTTTTACACTCTTGGTGAGAGTGTAAACTAGTACGATCCCCCTTTGGAAGTATGAATGTTCTTCAAAAACTGAAACTAAAAATACGATTTGGCCAAGCTACCGCCCTTCTAGATATCTTCATGAAAGAATACAAGACAGGGTAGCATAATGATTTCACACTGGATACCTGTCTTGTCCCCAGTTCAGCCTGGGAAGATGCATTTGAGATTCAGGTAGCCCTAAGAAGAGATACAGGACAGTGAGGATAGCTGATTCCTTTTTCCAGCTGCTTAGTTGCCCCTGTGATTCCCACCACCTTGCCTCCACTGCATGCTATTTGTAGTCCTCAGCTGCTTAGACCCCCAGCCCTCGGGGCAGGCTAGATGCATAGTGACCACGTGCAAGCAAAGAATTTAGTTATATAAGTTATTTACACCAGCTGACATTGACCTCTATTAATGAGACACTGGGAGGTGCACCTGTGCTGAAACTCTGTCAACATGGACTTAAGCCCTCTGGAAATCACACCTGAACCATAGCGCAGCCCTCTTGCACTTTATTTTCCCCTACAGTCTCCATTTTTAGTGACATAGCTCATGTGGCTGAATCCTGGAAGTGGCCTATATGTCCATCAACAGATGAAAAATGTAATTTTTATACACAGTGCAGTACTTCTCTGCCATAAGGATAAATTTAAATCATTTGTAGGAAAATAGATGCACCTGGAGAATTGATGTTAAGCAACAGCTGGCAAGATAGCTCAGCAGATTAAAGTACCTGCTTAGGTAGACACAGCAACTGGGATTTGATGTGCTGTGCCAGCCTTGCCCCTGGGGCACACTGACACGGCGAAAGAGTCCGGGCATGGTGATGCATGCCTGGAATCCCAGCGCTTCAGAGGCTAAAAACAGGAAGATCATTATAAGACCGATCTATGTAATGAGACTTCTGTAGACCCTGTACTAGATATGTAAATAATAATAATAATAATGTTAAGTAAATCAGACCTATAATCTTCAATATCATATGAGTCCTATAGGAAAGATCGAAAGTATAAAGCACAAAATAATTCATGGGTGATAGAAAGTAAAGAGGTAGAAATTTATAAAAAGAGAAAGAAGACAAAAGGAGGGAGAGAAGGAAAGGAACGGAAAGGAAACAGGAATTCAGATGTGCTGTGAGTGTGCACCAATTTCTCGCAGAGCCTGTGAGCACTACCTACCACCAGCATGTACACAAAGCAGGAAAAAGTATCAAAATCTGGATGCAGGGACAGGAAAGGAAAGGAAAAAGGAACGGAGATGCGTTAGGTATGAGTGCCAGTTCCCTACGAGCAATGTAAACATTATGGCATATACAGAAAGAAAAAGAGATAAGTACTTTACATCTGCAAAACCAGACACTAGGGAGTTTTAGCAAGGGATATAAATTGCGTTACTCTTCGACAGAAGAATTCTGGACTCAGGATGCTGAGTATGGAATCAACTGTAGTAGCATTAGTACGAGTTTAGAAACAAGGAAGCTATTGCAGAAGTTTTGACAAGTTTGCTTTCATTTTTGTTGTGCCTGGGTTGAAGCCAGGGCCCCACGCATGTTCATGGCAAGTGCCCTGTCACTGAACCACACCCACAGCTCTGTTCCCAGTTTTTTCAGCTTCTGATAGAGACTTGGACTAGGGTGTGGGAGTAGAGCTCAAAAGAAAAGGGTTCAGTCCCCCAGCACAACAAAAATGAAAGCAAAGTTCTCAAAACTTTTACAATAGCTCTCCTTGTTTCTAAACTCATCTTAATTCTATTACACCTGTTTCCACACTCAGCATCCTGAGTCCAGAATTCTTCTGTCGAAGCTTATACTCCTTGCTAAAGCTCCTTTCGGGGTGCTTTTGTATGGGTAGAACAGAACCAATTTGCTGAAGGGTTAGATATGTGATTCCCTGGATGACCACACCACCTGCCAGCTGAAATGTTCCCTGTTACATTTTCCTTGTGGAGAACAAGGCTCTGAGCAGGAGCACAGGGATCTGATTTCCCTTTTAGTTTTCTTCCCTGACAACTCTCATCTGTCTGTCTGTCTGTCTGTCTCTTTCTCTCAGTCTATAACATTCAGAGCTGCTAATCCTGCAACAGAGAAGAAAGCAGAGTGCAGCCAGTGCAGAGTTAGGAGGTGGAGGCAAGTCCTGAGCTCTTTCCAGGGTCCGCTCCAGCTGCTGCCAAGGCCACGGCACATTTCTTGCCTTGGGATGGCAGCTGCCCCCTGTAATGAAATACAGGATTCTCACTAAATGTGTATTGTTCAGAGGGCAAGCACAGCCCTGAAGTCCACAGTGTTTTAGAGTGTGTCTTAATACTTCTAATGCCTACAGAAAAGTTCTTTGTTAGGCTTGCTTTGTCATCTATGATTTAGAGGACAGAAAAATCATCTTAGTTTCTCATGGTTCCAAGTTTATCAGGCAGTGTGAAATAAATAACTTCCAATCACTACAAGGTTGTAGGAAGTGGAGTAATCAGCTATTGAGAAAGAGTTCTATTTGCTGTCTAAAACCTAAAATGAGTTGCCTCTGACTCAGCTCTCTCCCTCCCAGCAGTCCACGATTTCTCACTGTGCTCTGCTACTATACCCATCTCCACCCTCCCCTGCATTCCACTCTTCCCACCCTCTCCAGGCTGCCTGTGTTGCACCATGGCTGGGTTACTGCCCAGCTGCAGTACTGCCCTCTCTGACTCTGCTTGGCCATGGAGATACAGAAAGGGCCAGGGAGGCAAAGATGGGCTGGAGTGACAGGCCTGCAAGAGTTGACTTAATAAGATGGTGATTAGTGAATTTCGGTAGAGTAGAGGGATTATTTTGGGCAATGGGAGGCAAGATTAGAAGGGTGTTAGCATGGTTTATGGTAAGGCCTTGAATTTTCCCCTAAAAAAGATCAGACTATTTGATGTTGACTTTTAAGCAGAGAGAGACTTTTGAACACTGCACGTTTTGGAAAAATCAGTGTTGTAGCTATGGTTAGGATGGCTTGGAGAGGGAGAATGGAGATATGGGAGAATGCTGGGTACAAGTTCATTTGGACAGGAAAGGTCATTCCAGTCCATGCCAGGGCAGTAGTTATGGAATTAAAGCCACAGGACAGAGGGAGTGAAGACTTCTTACTTAAGTTAGATGTTATCCCATCCTCCTTTCTGTAAAAGCATGTGGAGGCAGAGTTTGGCTCGTTACTCCACCAAATCCAGGCTCTTGTGTCAACCCATCTTATCTGATTCCATTCTGTCTGCCTTGCTGATTTCTCAGGAGATGGCAAACCCTCTGGAAGTAGGGACCACACCTTACATACCAAAGGGCTGATCATGGCATAGACGAGTGGAACTAAAGTTAATATCTCCCCAACTTCACATTAGCTTCCAAATTATTTTGACTCTCTGAATTTTTTTCTATTTCCTTGATTAATTGAGGGGTAATTGTTCTTTATCTCTTAAGATTTAAACATTTATACTATTATTTTAGTATAACCTAAGCAAATTTCATTAAACACAGTGACATTTGTACTTACATTGAGTTCTAGCTTGTGGTTGGGCCCATAGAAAGAAACATGTCATAATACAGAAATTCAGTAAAGCTCTTGGAGTTGGAGTTGGAGTTGGGCAGAGAATGGATTAAAATTCTGATAGACTTGAATTTCTTTCTTTCTTTCTTTCTTTCTTTCTTTCTTTCTTTCTTTCTTTCTTTCTTTCCTTCTGTTCTCTCTCTCTCTCTCTCTCTCTCTGTCTCTCTCTCTCTCTCTCCTTCCCTCCCTCCCTCCCTCTCTTTCATTCCCTTCCTTCTTTCCTTCTGGTTCTGTGTTACTCAATTTTTTTTTTAAATGTTTCTTGGCCAGTGCTGGGGATTGAACCCAAGGAGTCCTGAACTATATTTCCAGCTCTTTTTATTTTGAGGCAAGGTCTTGCTAAGTTATTTTGGCTAGCCTCCAACATATGATCCTCCTGCCTCAACCTCCTGAATAAGTAGGATTACATGTATGTGTTTCCATGTTCAGCTTATTTGCATACTTAAAAAATAGTATGTTTGCAGTATGTGAAGTTTACATTCACTTTAGGAAGGAGGTGCATGTATGTTACAAGGGATGGATTCTGTTTTAATCTCCTGCCCTTTCTCTTCCACCTCCCTCTCTCCATCTCTAAATCCCCTTTCTCCATTTCCATTCTCGTTGTTATTATCAGCTCATGTTTATGATATATAATGTGTACATCATTGAGACTATGTGGTAAATAGACATATCACAGCTTAAATCATTTTATTTCCCCTTCTCCTCCTCCCCTCACCTTGGTGTCCTGGACCTCATCCATTTGCATAGATCTGTCTCCTTATATCCTATTTATCCTTTATTTTGTTCTTTGTTTGTAATTTGCTTTACTCAAGTGAAAGCTAGAATAATAAACTTTGGTGTCTGATTTATTTCACTTAACATTATATTTTTAAGGTATATTTACTTTCTTACTGATGTCTTGAATTTATTCTTCTTTATAGCTGAGTAGTATCTCATTGTGTATATATACCACATCTTTATCCATTTGTTTATTTGTGGGTATACTCTTATCTTATTCTTTTTTTTTAATAGTCTTTTGGTTTTTTTTAGTACCGTGTCTACAGTACCTCACTACACCTATGGACTCATGGTGACCCTCCTGTTTTCAGCCTCCCAAGCACTGAGATTACAGTAACGTGCCACCATGCCCAGTCTCAGTCACAGTCTAAGTGCATCCCAGGGTGGGGCCTGGCACTGCATGACAGGGATCAAACCCCGATCCCTGTGTCTGCCTAAGAAGGCACCTTGATCCTCTGAGCTATCTGGCTGGCCCTCTCCTAGTTTTTAAAAATATATGTACTATTAAAATTTAGATAAAAAACTTATGGAATTGGGTTAATATTTAGCTATCTGCTGTCAGGTGGGAAAAAGAGGGTAAAGCCCAAATAAATTGCCCCAGCGACGATAAACTGTGCTTCCTGAGTTGTTCTGTCTCTCAGAACATCAGTTGGAGAATTAAGGCAGATCATGTGAACCTCGCTTTGTGGAAGAGTATGATTCAGTTCCACCCCCAGACCTGCAGCTGTACAATCTCACCGTGCCTAGCGTGACCTTGGAGAGGTTTGTGGACATAAGGACGAGAGCCTTCTCAGTCTGGTTTCATATGCTTAAAGGACAAGAGGTAAGTTCTAGATTCTGTCCTGAGCCTTCCGAGCCTCTTACAGAAGATCTTGGAAAGACAAGTCAGACATCTTTTATTATAGTGATGTCAGACTGAGACACACTATTCCCAAAATTAACGTTAAAGTCTGACAGATTGCACTGTGGTTAATATATTCATTTCCTTAGTTTATATATTCAGTGGTTTGCAAGATTTAAATTCCATTGAAATTACAGTGTAAAAAAAAGCTTTTGAGGTTTGCATAGTATAGAACATTTAAAGTATAGTAGCTTTAAAACTAGAATGTAGAGTTACTGGAATGAAAATCCTGATATTTTTCTTGAATGTAGACCTCATTGTCACTAGAAAGAACTGTAAACTCAATCAGTTTTTAGTATCACGTATAACCTTAAAATAAAACCCCAGCATGTTCTTAATACCCTCCCTAAAGAATGGCTTTGGAAGAGGCCTGGTTGAAGCCTTAGGAAGTATCTTGGGAAAGTATGAACTATGCTTAAGGTTCTCTGCTTGATGTATGTGCTTCACTTTTGTGTTAATCTACTGAACAATATTTAAACAATAATTAACTCTTTGAAGAGACACATGCTCAAATGAACCACTTTGACTGTTAAACAAACAAACAAACAAACAACCACTGGCTGTTTTGGGAGTTTTCCAGAATAGCTGATCCAGTGCTGGTGTTTTTCCTCATTATTTAATGCTGTCCCATGAACACAGCACCTTCTAATAATAGGGGCACCACAGGCACCACTCTTATTGTGTTTGCTGCCCTCTTATTGGCAGAGAAGACAACAGAAACTCTATCTTGCTGAGTAACAGAAATGAATAGCTCACTACAACTGAGCAGTTACTCATGAGGGAGTGGGGGTGCTGAGAGAAGGGTCTTGCTCCAGTGAGCTGACCTCAAAGCTTCCTGACAGTCATGCATCAATGTACATTTTTCTCAAATACATTGAAAATTATGTCTCAAGCTGGCCACATCATATGAATTTGATTTGATTTGCCTTATAATGTCACAAGATGGTAGTGGCAAAACTTTATTTCTGTGACTCCATCCTACTGCCTGTAGGATGAGTACTGCTCTCCAAGTGAACTGGAAACAGTGCTATCCACAATCAACCAAAGGTCCAATGGCTTCCCAAGTGTGAATGGTTAAACCACATTTGTCTATCCATGCCAGGCCTGTGGCACCACACAGGATGAGAGAATACTCTGAGTTCATGCACAGTTGTTTGTTTGTTTTGTGGTACCGGGGATTGAACTCAGGACCCTGTGCTTGCCAGGCGAGCACTTATTCTATGGAGCTATCTCCCCGGCCCCTAACAGTTTAAGCTGTCATGGAGCCTGGAGGTGCTTCCTTCTCTGAGATCTCTCAGCATGAGAAAGTCTCAGGAAAACAGAAGTCCCTATCAGAAGCTTCTGTGGCTTTCTACTGATAGAACCAGGAAATAAGGATGAAGGATAAGAGTAGGACATCCATGCAGGGATTCATGTAGGGGAAAGGAGTCTGCTACATGACTGACCTTAGATTCAATCTAAGTAATAAGTGAATGTGGAGAGGACAAGGGCCAGACCACATGTGCCCTAAGGTTGTGTGTTTTGTCCTACATGGACTTGTGGCACTGTGGGCTATTTTTTAATCTTTAACCATGAATTCAGGAGGTTTTTGGGCTTATGGACCCAGAAGGTCTCTTATCTCTTCATATTTATCTCATACATACTTTGGTCAAAGCCCCATATATCCCTTGTGATACACCTAGATCACAGAATTACGTATCCATATAATGTGGTATATCTATACAATGAAATATTATTTAGCCATAAAAAGGAATGAAGTCCTGGTTATATGCTACAGTGTGGATGAGCTCTAAAAACATGCTATAGTTGTGTTGTTTTTTTTTTTTTTTTTCAAAACCAGTGACTGAACTCAGGTCTTTGTGCTTGCCAGGGAAGTGCTTATTCCACTGAGCCATCTCTCCAGCCCCCCAAAACATGCTACATTTGAAAGAAGTCAGAAGCAAAAACTACTTACTGGATGGCCCCATTTTTGTGCCACATCCAAATGAATAAACCCATACAGACACAAAGCTGATTAGTAGTTGTTAAGGGCTGGGAGAAGGAGGGAATAGGGAGTTAGCTATTTAATGAGTGAGAAGGGTTATATGGGCATGAGAAAATGTTTTGCAACTAGAAAGAAGTGGAGGTTGTACAATGTGAGTGTACTGCACACACAGAATTGTTCTCTTTAGAATTGTTACTGCTTGGAAAGGGACAGAGCCTGGCCACTAGCAGGTGCTTGGTTGTGGGAAGGGAAAAGCTATCATTACTAACATGCTCCTTCTCCGGAGTCTCCTTCTTAGGGTGTCCAGTGCTTCATAAATAATTGGGGTGCTCAAGAATAATAATTAGGAAGTGGGAGTGTAGCTAGTGGTACAGCACTTGCCTAGAATGTATGAGACCCTGGATTTGAGAGCCCTCCTGGAAAATAAACAAAGAAGCAGACAAGCAAGAAGGAGAACAAAAATGAAACAATTATGTTTAAGCAGCAACATTTCCCGAAGTCTGATCTGTGGGACATGGGGCCCATCAATGGTCCTCAATAGAGCTTCTGCAGTCAAATGAGCCAGAAGACCCAGCACAACCACCCCGCAGAGCCCTCCCAGGCTCCTTGCAGATACCACAATTTTCAAGGCCCAAAACTTATATATAAAATGATGCAGTTCTTGGCACCTATCTTGCTCACATATCCAATAAATGTGCATACAATGCACTATAGAAACAGTTGTTGTACTGTATCTATCACTTAGGGAACAATGACAAGGAAAAGATCTCTACACCTTCAATACAGATGTAGTTTTTCCAAGTATTATTGATCCACAGTTGCTTGGATTTGCAAACACAGAGCCCACAGATCTGAAGCATCAATTCAAGGCTGTATTTTCCCTGACAGGAATAATGTCCATATTAAAGAATCTGAGAAGGGGCTGGACAAATAGCTCAACAGACTAAAGCACCTGCTTACGCAGAGCACAGTGGCCGGGTTCAATCCCCTGTGTGCCGTGCCAGCCCACCTCCGGGGTATGCTGAGAGGCAACTGAGACTGGGCGTGGTGGTGCACACCTGTAATCCCAGTGCTTGGGAGGCTGAAAACAAGAGAATCATTGCAGGCCTCATCTACATAGTGAGACCTTGTGGACCCTATAGTAAATACAGAAAACAGAAAGAATCTAAGAATGCTTGTTGTAAGGAAACCTGTGGAATCTTCTTGCTACTGAGTTTCCCAGATATCTTCAAGGGGCCTTTGGGTAGAAAGCCAATTACTGACATCATGGTGAATGCTAATCAGTGGTGACACAAAGGCCTTTGTTTAGGGTGATTACTAAATTCTTGATCATAGGCAATAGAATTCTGTTATGCAAAAACTTGAAGACTAGCAGTACTATTAGGTAGAAAGGCAATAATTCTAAATATGTGTCCCCTTCTGGTTTGCCCCAGACTGGCTCAGTGGGTGTTAACCATCTATTGCAGGACTGACTCATAGAAATGTTGCATAGCTTTACTGCTTATATACCTAATAATCATTTGAAACTGTGGCACTATATATTAAAATTCCCATCAACATCTTTATATGCTATGCGTTGCAACTTGGCAAAAGTAAGAATCTGATTGGAAGACAAAGAAAAAATAAAGAGTCCCACATTCATGATTAAACTAGAAGTTGATTTAGCTCTTTGCCTTTTCTATTTCTTGCTTTCTTACTTTGTCTCTTTTATCTCCTTTCTAGCTCCCCAAGCAGTTTATAGGCCAAATAGAACAGGTCAGACAAGCTCATGCCACACTCCTAATTATCACTAGTCCTGTTCTGCCAGTAGCTTCTTGAAATGACAGCTTGCACTTACTCATTGACAGTTCAGTAAGTGTAGCTCTGATCCACATTCTTTGCTGTAAATAAGACTTCATTGTAAAATCCAGTTGCAAGAGTTCCTTTGGCTTAGCAAGCATGATTCCCCTGTGCAATGTGATTTTCCATTCTGTCATGGAATTAAGAATTTTCTCATTATACTCAATATCTGGTAAATCAATAATGACAAATTAGATTACTGCATTTTGCTGTTCCAAGTCCTTCTGCCATTTTGATTTAGATTGTACAATATCTGACAGTCTCCCAAACTATTCTGAAGATACAAAGAACAATAAACATCGACCTAGCATGGATCTGCGGGTCTTTTCTGGCTTCATAGTTAGGTGTCAAAGGAAAGATTTAGTGATAATAAAGAGATCATTTCAGGGATATCTTCTACCTTGTTTATAAATTTTAAGTCTCCCAAAAAAAAAAAAAAAAAAAAAAAAAAAGAATATACCACCATCCCCTTACTTGAATTATTTTAACCTACTCCTTGCAAGATATTATTTTTGCTAGAATTGTTTTGCATTCAACTTTGTCAATCTATCACTAGTTTGGGGATAAAAGAAAAAATAAACTCAAAAGCTTGAAACTCAACAAAATATTGATGATTTTTTTTTTTTTTTTTTTTTTTTTTTTTTTTTTTTGGAGACATGGTCTCATTATGCAGTTCAGGCTGGCCTTCAGCTCACTTTGTAGCTCAGGCTGGTCTCAAACTCACAACAATCCTCCTGCCTCAGCCTCTCGAGTGCTGGGATTACAGGCATGCACCACCACACCTTACTATTGATAAATTTTTATAGCAGCAAAGCACTATTAGATTGGAGTGACAAAAATAATTCTAAGAATAAGGCCTGTTAAGTGGATTGGGTCTGCCTGAAAAGATCTTTCCGATTTCCCTTTCCTAGAAATCTCTTGCTTTGTTCTTCAAGATCACACACATATTACCTTCTCTTTCGAAGTACCCCAAACTCCAAACACACGTGATCCTCTGTACTAACAATGCCTTATCAACACTGATTTGGGCAAGACTATGCCATGCATGCTGCAGCTGTCTGTTATTATCAAAAGCTCTAAAAGGCTCTCCATCACTGCCCTAAGCAATCCAAACTATCCACTTACCTGTCCCCTTCTGCTGCAGTGAGCATCTTTAGTGGAAAACCTCTGCATTACTATACCTTCAAGGGGTCATTTTCTGTGTTTCAACTAAGACTTTTTTGGAGAAACTTAGGAGATGTTTGTGTCCACTATCTTTGTGTCTCTAAACTGAGCAGGCCTTGTGTGTTTGTTTTTGTTGTCTTAAACTTTAAACATGTGCTCCGGGACCTTGAGCTCATAAAGTCCAGAAAAGTACAAGCTGCACATGCTCAGGAATATTCCTGCCCCTCAAGTACTTTCTTATATGGATATATAAAGAAAATCCAAGCTTTGCTATGTTATGGGTAATGAATGTTCTGGTCATGCTCTTCAGCTTCGCCCTCACCAAGTGCTTGTGTTTGATTATCTTGGGAGGCTAGAATGCCCATAGCAGGCAAGAATTACCATTATTCAGAGCATTTACTGAGTTCTATGTGCCAGATCTTTCTGTGGCTTTTTCAAGACCACAATACCCATCTTTTTATTCCCAGCCTTGGTACAAGCTTGTCCCATTATTCAGCAGGTGCTCAATAATGAGGTGCTGAGTCATCGAAGGAGAGAAAGGATAAGTGAATGAATGGGCCCTATTGTGTAAGCAAAGAAAGGCACTAGCTTTACAGAGAAGCTTTAGTTCCCCAATTAGCTTTAGTTTCTTAGTTTCCAAACAGAATCAGCCAGTACTTGGAAAAGTTAAGCTACCAAGGATTCTTGGAGATACAGTGACTGCACTTGGAGTGGACCTGAGGGATTTAGAGAAATTGGGGCTATGTAGTTTCTCTAAAGTCACCATCAAAGAAGGCAATCTCGCCTGATTTCCTTTATGTGCCTGAGCCCCACTATGTTCTGAGACAAAGACTAAAGAGCAATGACTGGTTGAATAAGGAGAAATCCCAGAGTCTTCTGCTAACAACAGGGAGGCTGGGGAGAGGGAGAGGAAAAGGGAGAGGAGGAGAAGGAGTCTTGGAATATGTGAAAGACTGGCTTTCCCGCTTAGTTCAATATGATGCCGAGGAAAACATAGATGCTGGCTTTTCTCTTATACTTTCCTCTGAGACACTACCCCTCTTCATGAATAACACGTGAGGGTCTATCTGGCTGTTGCAAATCCTTCTTGACTGCAGGAGTACTTTCTCAAGACACGTCTGAGCCCTTGCCAGCCACAAACGCGCTCATCAGCAGTCTGTCCACAGGCAGACTGTGGGCCGGCGCAGCAGGTCGCTGGACCTGGAATCTCACACCTGGAGCTGAGGCTCCTTACACAGAGTCTGACTGAGTTCCATTATCAACTGTGATTCTTGTGGTTGGCTTTGGCAGGCTCAAAGAAGCCCCATCCTCCTCCCCTGCTCTCCTTGTCAATTTCCTTTCCTGTTTTCTGTGTGGCTATTCCAGTCTCTTGCCGGTCTTACCAAGCCAGCTCACTGTTACCTCACATTTAATTTTACAGATGAGATAGAGTTTAGGAAGCGTTCTCCATTCTCTGTTTTCCATGTCACACTTCTCCCCTGAAGAAGGTGTATTAGTTATCTATTGCTGCATAACAAATTAACCCCAAGTACAGCAGCTTGAAAGGACAAGGACCCCACAGTTCCCATGAGTTAAGAATTTAGAAATCACTAAGTTGGGTGGGTCAGTGTTGTATGAGGTCATAGCCAAGATATCAGACGGGGCTGCGGTGTTTTAAAAGCTGGAGGACAAGCTTCCAAACTGGCTCACTCACATACTGCAGGGAGGATGTGAGTCCCTTCTCACCTGGGTGAAGACAATCAAGGGGCAGTTTGGCCCCAAGCCTCTTGTATGATTATCAGAGAAGGCAGTTTCAGTTGTACATTGTGTTTCTAAGAAATCTTGTGATTTCTGCTGTGTGGCAAGTAAGTGATAGGGTCATCCTTAGTAATGGCTGCTGGTGTCCTTTCTTTGATATTTATATCATTGTTAAAGTAGTTCTTATTTCTCTTGTACTTCATTACTTTCTTCCTATTATTAAATTCACATCCCAGAGGACTAAGGTTGGTCATGGAGCCTTTAGTTTCATCTCTTGTTTTGGAGGGGAGGCATGAGGAAAGATACCAGGAATGGAACTCAGGACCTTGAGCTTTCCAGGCAAGCACTGTGCCACTGAGCTGTTTCACCAGCCCTTTTAGTGTCATCTTGATGCCTGGATGTTCACTGGATGTGGCTTGAGGTAGTCGCCCAAAGGAAAGTTTAAGCAGCTGGTTATAGCCAGTGGACAAGCTCAAGAAGCGTGAGGACACTGGCCACCCATGCTGCATCCAGTTCCTGGGGAGGCCTAATGTGTCTTTTTACTGCTCACTGACCCTTGATTCTTTCACAGTTCAGGGAAGACATAGAGACACATTACTGCAGGGTCTGAGGGGCATGGAAAGTCTGTCAGCTGGAGAAACTGGTGACCATGGCAAGGGCTTGAGGTAGGTGAATGAGTCGTGGAGGTCAGAAAGGTTTAGGAAAGGAGACAGCTGAGAGCAGGGCATGTGGACCAGGGCAGGCCTCTTATGATCTATTACCCTGACCCACACAAAAGGAAGTGTGGAAATAATAAAAGAAGACCCATGATAAAAATGTACATTTTTTAAGTGTATTTTTGGTTGTTGCAGGGTCTCACTGTGCAGTTTGGACTCATGGTGACCCTCCTGCTTTCAGCACCCCCAGTGCTGGGATTACAGGTGTTCGACACAGGCCTGGACTCTGGCCTGGCTGGCTCAGCCTGTCCTGGAGGTGGGGCTGACACAGCATGTGTGCTGGGGACAAAACTACAGTCTCTACACTTGCCTAAGCAGGCACTTAGTCTGTTGACCTGTCTCACCAGCCCGCTGTAAATTCTAATCATGATTCTTCATCTAAAATCTTGGGTAGTACTATGTAAGATTTCTTCTTCCTCTTCCTCCCCTTTTTCTTCTTTCTCCCTCCCTCTCTTCTTTTTTCCCTCATGTGCAGATTAAATCCAGGGCCTTACACAAGCTGGGCAAGTGTTCCAGCACTCAGCCACATAGCCATCCCTCTTAAGAAATTATATTTTGGGATATGCGGTGGATTAACTAATTGTCAACTTGTCACACCCAGCAGAATTGATCAACAATGGTGCTGGGTATGGAAGGCCCACCTGAGGTTGATGGCAACAGCATACAAGGAGAACTTGAGGTGAAGATGGAAGGCTGTTGATCCTCCTGGAGAAGCCCATCATGCTGGTTTTCCTGATATGAACCATGTTTTCAAGACTGGAGGGGCTCAGGTCCTTGGTGTTGCGGAAGATGGCTGTGGTTCTCTTCAGGGGAGCTCTGGTCCCAGCCTTGAACATTGCTTCCTGGCTCTAATTCAGACCCCTCATCCTACTGGCACAGATCTTTCATCCCAGCGGTGTAGACTTTCTAGCTTCCGCCACTGACCTTTGGGCCTTCCCAGTGCAGACTTGCATGAGACATTATCATGGGCTCTGGGACTCCAGCTGGACTCCTGCAGGACACTGTCATGGGATCCAGGCCCCCCGTTGGATCTCTAATGTGCAGACAGATCTCTTACATTCTTCTGTATTTGACTTTTTGGGTGAATATTATAAAATAATCCTATAAAGTATGTGTCATGCATTAAATCTACTCCCCTCAAATTCAGACTACAATAGAACAAGGTCTTGCTGCATTGCCTAGTCTGGCCTCAAACTTACAGTCTTTCTGCCTCAGCCTGCTCAGTATCTGGAATTACAAGTGTGTGCCACCATACTTGGCACAAGTTATCTTCTTGATCCAGGCATTTTTAGAGTAACTCTCTGATTCCAGAGTTGTACGCATTCAAAAATCTGTGTATTATGTCACAAGATTATGTATCTGTAGAGAAGCTGAATGTCCAGATTATAAACTACGCAGTACCTTTACACTGAGAATCATGAACTCATGAGTTCGTATCCAAAAATTTGAGATCAAAATTTATTGTTAAAAATAATTGAAGGGCTGAGACTATAGCTCAGTGGTAGAGTGCTTGCCCTGGGTTATATCCAACACATACAAGCAATTGTGATGACTTTTTGTTTGATCTTTTTGAGTCTTTCTCATTAAATTTAGCCTTCTGACTGACTTTATATCATATAAAAATGTGTTGATGTTGCTTTCAAAGGGTAGCTTGTACATGTAATTATGTACATGATATTAGTTTTGACAGTAACTGACAGTATGAGACTGTAACAAGGTAAAGTCTGTTGGCAAAGGAGTTAATGTTAACCTCATAGATCCATATGCATTTTGCATGGAGAGAGTTTAAGATTTATAGTGTATATTGCCACATTATCATTAGGGGGAAAGGTAGAACTTATCCCAAGAAAAGCTAAACTCTTCTCCTAAAAATCTATACAGTGTTAAGTTGGCTTTGTTTTTGTGGAGTTAGGGATTGAACCCAAGGCCTACACATGCAAAGCAATCATTTTTCCACTAAGACACATGTCTAGTCCCTGGACAGTTTTGATGTTGATGATATTTTAATTAAAACTTGCCTAATTTGTTTTATTCTCTAAAACTTTAGAGATGTTTGGGCAATGAGGATTTTAAAAAATTTATTGAAAGATTACATATCATTACTTAAGCAGAGTACCTATGAAGTATTTTTTTATCTAGGTGAAAAAAAACCGATTTCATTGATATCAACTAAAGCATTATCTTTTCAGTGAAGAAAGTTTGTTTTCTTTGTTTTTTTTTTTTTACTTTTTTTCTGTAGCTCTTGGGGTAGAACTCAGGGTACTTAGAAGAAAACTTTTATCCAAACCAAAGTGCAGGCTATTACTGAAATACATTGAAAACTTTGCTATTTGTGCAGTGACATTAGTCTATGTGTAAATGGTTCTCAAAATAGGATTCAGAGACTTGCCTTACCTTATAATTTCCACTGGATTTTGATAATTATAGATAAGGGAAGTTTTAATCATCTGTTGAGCTTCTGGCAAAAATTTTTTACCCATACTTTTATATTTTGAAGCAATTCTTCCTTGGCTTCTTAGATGCTTCCAGCTACCAGCGGTAACAAAGGCCTCAAGAAGTGCTTAGGAGCCACCAAGTGGCCATCATGGGAAGTCCAACACCCAAGGTCAGAGCTTTTGCAAGTCGCCACATTTTCCTTTCTTTGGGGGCAGATCCTTGTATTTGAATGGGACTTTCTGGATGGATGAAACCATAATGAATAACTTTTCTTATAATAAAAATCATGGAAAAATCAGAAATGGATGCTTATTTTACATGGTAGATGGCTAGAATGTTTTCCTTAGTTACTTAGTAGATGGCTAACATACTTCCTTTCCAAGAGTATAGTTTTCAGGATATGCTCCAATCTTTAAAATGAGATCGCTTCCTTCAGACATTAACTTAGCTTTAACAAGTCTTTACTTCACTGTCTGTTTCTTATTAAAGCATTCATAGACATTAGACAACCCTTTTATTCTCATAACATGCCAAGCCTTGAACCCAAAGGTATATCTACTATTAGTGAGTGGTTTGTGAATTCTTAAATATTAATAGGAAAATGCTCTTGCTAAAGCAGAGTTCACGGGGGCTGGGGAGATGGCTCAGTGGAATAAGTGCTTTCCTGGCAAGCGCAAGGGCCTGAGTTCAATCCCCGGTTCCGCCAAAAAAAAAAAAAAAAATAAAAAAATAAAATAAAATAAAATAAAATAAAATAAAGCAGAGTTCACAAGTTATAGGGCATACAGTATAGGATATACTTAAGGTAAGAGCCAGAAAAGTCTATTAGGTCAGCATTAACCATGGGCACGCTAATCAGGATGGGTAATGACTAGATTGAGTTTGGAATAGTGTCTGTCACTTGTATGGGAATCAATGAAAATAGGTCTAAGGTACAAAGCAGATTTCTATTACATGTTATTTTGAAGCAGTGAAGTTTGAACAGTCCAAGGGCAGCAAGCAGTGGAATGCTGCTGAAAAACACATCAACAAGGGCAGTTGCTGCTGCTTCAGGAAACAACTATGTGGGTGGGCCATAAGCTTATCATGAGCTTTCAACCTTTGCCTCAGCATGTTTTAATCACAACTTGTCTTTTCTGTACAATGTGAAGGATATGGTGTCATTATCAGGGTGTTTAGTGCTATGAACTCCTCCCAGAGATTTTTTTTTAAGGTTCTTGGACTAAGCAAAGATTTAGAGCAACAGCAAAGGTGGCAAGGTTTTACAGTTATTAACAGTAGGAAGAGAAACATGGTCTCCAGAAATAGTGTGAGCTAATTAAAGTACAGTGTACAGGGTGAGAGAGGACCACTGAAAGAACCTACAGTGGCCCAGAGTCTGATGGCCACTGTCTTTCGTGGGAGCATGCCAAGAGTGATGTTGGATCTAGGCCATCCTATCACTACCTGCTTGATTTCACCCAAAAAGGACTGAAGACAGCATTCTCTGATGGCCCCAGGATCAGGGCTTGGGCATGTTTGTGTCCCACCTACTCACCCAGCCAGCCAGTTGCAACCTAATCTCCTGCCTCAGCATGGTCAGAGTCCGGAGATGCTGCAGTGTCTGCTTGGGGGAGAAAAAGGCCTCTTTAACATCCGGCTTCCAAGGGAAAAGCCTAGAGCCTGTGCTTTTGGTGTATTTGTAGTGATTGAGCTAAGAGAAAGATGGACTAAGCAGTCGGTCATGTCTGCCTATCCTCGCTTCCTTCCATGACAAGGTAAAGAGCAAACATTTACTACCCAGTAGCCTCTCTACAGGGTCAGGATTACACAGATACGTTAACAGTTTTGCAATCAAGGCTTGGTGATGGGGTATGGGAAAAATAAGGTAGCACTGCTGGATGAGCTATAAACATGCATAAAGGACAGGGAGATGGCTCAGTAGAATAAGTGCTTCCCTGGCAAGTGCAAGGGTCCAAGTTCAATCTCCAGTTCTGCAAAAAAAAAAAAAAAAAAAAAAAAAAAAAAAAAAAAAAAAAAAAAAAAAAAAAAAAAAAAAACAAAAAAAAAAACAAGAAAAACATACATAAAGATAAGTCTATAAATAAGAGATGCCTAAGGGGAAGATTATTATGATCATTTTTTTAGATGGACAATATTTAAAAACATTAACCATTGACAATAATTTTTAGAAACCCTAACATCTCAGAAATTAAAGGATTTTTTGTATAAAAATGATCCAAAAACATAATGAGCTAGGCGTGGTGGTACATGCCTATAAACCAGAACTGAAGAGGCAGAAGCAGGAGGATCACTGTGAGTTTGAGGCTATCCTGGGCTGCACAGTGAGTTCAAGGCCAGCCTGGACTACACAATGAGATTTTGTCTCGGAAAACAAAAAACAAAATGAAACAAAACAAAGAATGATGAAAACAAAGAAACAGATATTCAAAGATCAGCCATCTTCTGAGTCATTTTAATTATTGGCAAATTTTGTGTACTAATCCATATGCCTGTTTCTGTATAGGTTTAAACATACAAATAAAATGACAAATTAGTCATTCTCAACCTAACTTTAAAACATTACTTATGGGGACAGAGAGACAGCTCAGAGGCACAAGCACCTGCCTGACAAGCAAAAGGACCCGAATATGATCCCCAGCTCCACATATTGCATGGTATCAGCCCCAGATGCCTGCCCACCATGCAGCTTTGGAACCAGACACCTGTAATCCCAGAACTCAGGAGGTTGAGCCAGGAGAATCTCTGAAAATTCAAGACCAGCCTGGGGGCTACAAAAGTGATCACAAAGCCAGCCAGAGCTACATAGTGACACACTGTCTCAAAAAAACCAAAACAACAACAACAACAACAACAACAAAAAACCCACATTACTTATCAGTATATCATGTAGAACAAAGTATAAAGCAATTTTAACTTAAAATAATTTCCTTAAAACCTGACAAAATATATCGTTTTTCTTACATATTCACAAATCTTTATAACTACTCTTTCATATCCATTTTATTATGATTTTTAGCCAAAGAAACTCATTCCTGTTCCCTCCGAGACACAAAACTGGGAAGCACATTGCTGCCCTCTGACCACAGCCCAGCGGACAGCGCTCCAGGGACTCCGGCTTGTGCACACCAAGCACGCACTGCACATTTACACTGCATCAGGTTAGCACAGCAGTGACAGATGCTCATATCATCTGAAGGCTTCTGCACGTTGCTTTTCTTCTGTGTGCTGGGGATCGCACCCCAGGACTTTGAACTGAGCTACATCCCCAGATATGTTTTATTTTTTGACAGGGTCTTGTCACATTGCTTAGATTGGCTCAAATAACTGACCTGGGATTTTGGTGTGCGTCATCACGCTGGTGCATGTGTCACTTTTTAACCATGGGCTCCCTCTACAGAATAAAAGCAAGAATCAAGCACATATCTGTTATGCCTATTTGTTTTTATATTGTCTCCCCTTGGAATTTTAATCTGATAAGAAATTTCCTAAGTATCCGTAGCTTATTATTATCTTAATAATAGTAATATTATATACTAATTATGATAAATTAGTAATTATATAATTTATCACATATATATGATACAATCATGACTATTATATAACATTTACATATTATACAACATGCAAAGTACAAATTAATGTATAAAAATTAAATATGTTAATATGCAATATCCAATTAATTTATAAGTTAATTGTGAAGCATAGCAAAACGATTGATAATTTTTTACTCATCATTCTGCGATTCAAAGTCAATTATTTTGTTATTTTGATGTGAACTTACACTGTTTAACTTTATAGTCCCTGTGGATGTCAGATATCTGAGAATATGGTAGAATTTATACAGACTGTGAAATAGGAATAAATAACTTCAAATAGCTTTTAACATTGCAAACAGTGAAATAATTAAAGTGAAAAGTCAACTGAGGGGCTCACTAGTGGATCTGAACAGGCAGAAGAAGAGGATTGAAGATGATGCAATTCAGAGAACAGGGAAGACAAAGGAGGAAAAACTGAACAGAGCCTCGGAAGACGCAGAGCAGCTGCAGAACCCCAGCGCACCTGTAGCGTGAAACACAGGAGAAAGGAGCAGAAGCAAACACTCGCATCCTCGTGGCTGGGAACTTTGTGGGTGACAAACATCAATTTAATGATTAACATTTACATTTAGTAAATCCAGCTAAGTGAATGAATACTGAGTGAGACAAACTCAAAGAGATGCTCACACAGGGACATGGTTCTAGGATGCTGAAGGATAGAGGTAAACTCTAGAAGGCTGCCTGACAAGCACAGCTCAGGACAGGCAGGAGAATTCCAGTAACAGAACAGCTGACATTGAGCAGAAGCACCAGAGGCTGGTGAGTGGCACAATCTGGGTGTCTGACAATCATAGTTCTCAACAAGAAATTTCTATTAAGCCAAAGTATTTTTTGAAAGTGAAGCTAAGGAAACACATTCACAGATAAATACAAATAAATTGTTTACAAATTTGATGCTAATATGACAACCAAATTAAATGATTTTCAGTATTGAGCTCTATTGTTTTTCATTTTTAGACCCCAGGGCATTTTCCTCACCTTTCTACACTAAGAAGCATTGGAGCAGGTTCCAGGGAGTTGGTAAGAGGAGAGCTAAGCGGAGTCTTCCTACTCAAACTTGCCTAGAAAGTCAGTATGAGCTGCTGAAATCCTGCTGCTTGAAGTTCCGATGAGACACAATAACAAAATGCACCATGTTAACCATTTTTAAGAGTGGTTACTTTGATAATAAATACATTCATGCTGTTGTGCACTTTGCCTGCAGAACTCTGTGTGTACCCAAGGTCCATGTGCAAAGTCTTCATATCCAGCATGGTGCCACTGAGAAATGGTGGGGCCTTTAAGGGGTAGGACCTACAGAGAGCTCTGACCGGGAGTGCTCCCTCGGTCTTCCTTCTCTCTCCCTCTATCCCTGCTGCCCTCCCCCTCTCTTGCCAGTCTTGAAATGAGCAGCTGTAAGCCAAAATAAACCTTTTCTAAGGTCAGCCTATTAAATACTTTTTATAGGATGGGATGACACATAGTCTATGTAATCAATAAACAGTAAGTCCTCATCCCTTCTCTCCAGCCCTTGGAAGTCTTCACTATAATTTTTGTTCCTGTGAACCTGCAGACCTGTGGTCAGCAGTGGGCCTGGCTGGCCTCGTCTTGGGTCCTGGTGGGCTGTGAGCAGTGCGGCCATGTGTGCCACAGAGCAGCACATGTGGCCCCTCTGCGCAGAGGGCTTTGTCAGCTCAGAGGGAACACTAGACAAACCATGCTTGACATTTCTAGGACATGGAACAGTTACCACTCCTTAGTTTGATGGATTCCATACCTTATTTTACATTTGCTTTTTTGGTAGTTGAAACATTATACGAAGTACATAGTACTTCAGGGCTGACAATACAGCTCAGTGGACTAAGCACTTGCTTAGGTAAGCCCAGGAGCCAGGGTTTGATCCCTGGCATGGCATGCCCCAGCCCAGCTCTTGGGCATGTAGAACCAGTGATAGAGTCTGGATGTGGTAGCTCATGCCTGTAGTCCCAGCACCAGGGAGGCAGAAATCAGGAGGATCACTACGAATCCTAGCTGCTTTATGAGACCCTGCACACACACACACACACACCACACACACACACACACACACACACAAATGGATTTAAAAAAAAACTCAAAGTAAATAGCATGTGTAGGTGCAGGTGAATCTGTTTTTATGTGTATGTACCCAAGGAAGATACAGAAATTCTCACATCAGTGGTAATTTCATTATAACAAAGCATAGAAGAAACCATGTCTCTAAAAGCACAGGGAAGCCAGGCGTGGTGGTGCATGCCTGTAATCCCAGCACTTGAGAAGCTGAGACAGGAGGATTGTTGTGAGTTCGAGACCAGCCTGAGCTACAAAGTGAGTTTGAGGCCAGCTTGAACTGCACAGTGAGACCCTGTCTCCAAAAAAAGACAAAATAATAATAATAATAATAAATATAAATAAATAAATAAATAATAAATAAATAAATAAAAGCACAGGGAGCCTGGAGGTATAGCTCAGTGGTAGCCCTTGCTTAGAATGTGAAAGGCCCTGGGGTGGGGGTGGGGGCAGGGAGAGACAGACAGACAGACATAGAGAGAGACAGAGACAGAGACAGAGAGACAGGCACAGACACAGAGTAGACAGACACAGAGACACACAGAGAGAGGATTCACAGTAGCATTATAACTCATTCCTATTAATGCAAGACTCACAACTTTTGCAAGTTTCTCTCATAACTTTTTGTCTTCCCATGGACTCCAAGGGATTGCGTTTGTGTCCTACACTATCATTTCCACTAGGTGGCAGCACTATCTTAACATGCACCAGCGTGATTCCTCCTCCCTCGGTATAGGAAGGAATTCAAGGGTCCTCCTCCCAGGGTGTGACAAAGCCCGCCTTTCTCTCTTTTCCATCACTGTTACACAGGGAGCCTTTCCTCCCCACCCCTCTTTCTTTCTCTCTCCTGTTGGTGCTCGCTCTTCTCACCCCTGGGCCAGGTGGAAACCTTGGAATAGAATGCATCTTGAATGAGCACAGCCTCTGTTACTACTAGCTGAGAGACTTCGCGCAGATTAACCTTTGAAAGCCTTGACTTCTTCGTCTGTACAATGAGTGTTATGATAGCGGCCACGAGTAGAGCTGAGATGGAGATTAAATGAGCACATAGTCCCTGGTACACGAAATGCTGCATATTAAATCAATGTTAGTACTCACTGTTAAAACATGTAGACCTGCATAAACATAAAGATTGTTAGCAGCGGCTATTTCTAGTGGCAGGGTCAGAGATGAATTTCAATTTCTGTGTTCCAACTTCTCTTCAACAAGCATTTTTAATTTTTGTTTTGTGATTCTAGAGATCACTGTATGCCACGTACTCTCTGTACTTCTAAGCTACACCCTCAGCTCTTAAGCACTGTTTTCATAATCATAAAAAGGTAATTAAAATGTAGTAGATCGTTAATCTTTATTCTTGACAATTTCCCTGAAGCCTTCAAATATTTTTTCCATTGCTCTATGAGCTCCAGAGGCTGGCTCTGTGTTTCTATATCCATTTGGGGACATTTAACAGTAAATACATCATTTGACAAATAGTAGGTAGTCGATACATATTTTCTACCCAAAAATCTCAAAGGTAGTTGCTTCAGGTTTTAGTTTCTCTGTATAAATAGATGTACTTTTGTTTTCCAGCTAAGAATTCGCTTTCCTCACTTAGATCTAATGCTTTTCCAGGTTCATGGACTCCTATCCAACTTGCCCCCAGCTGAATTCCCTGGAGACAGGTTTGCACAAAGCACCTCCCAGCAGCACCCAGTACAGGAGGGGGGCCCTTGACTTGAGAGCTACCTTCTGGAAGGTAGATGGAAACCCCTGGCCCAGGGGTTTCCATCTAAGCTCGATGACCTAAAGAGACTACGAAAGGAAATAGACACTTCTAGAGAGACGTCGTGTTTTGGGTTGGCATGCATGTGCAGAAAGCAATGCTCTTCTCTGCTGATAAAGATTGCAGGGTTCCCGATGACCATCCTGCCACTTGGATTCTCTGATCTGCACTTTGATGTGAATGCATCTGTCCAGGCGCTGAGTCACTGCACCTGTCTAGACGTCCAGAGGGGCTGGACCCAGCATAATGCCACCTGCTGTAACTTCTGCAAAAGCAAAACCAGAAAAGACATGAGTCCTTAGCCGATATTGGTCATCTTTCCTTGTGGGGTGACATACCTAACATATGTAACTTCAGGGAGAAAAGGTTTCTTTTGGTTCAGAGTTTCAGAGGTTTCAGGTGGCAGGTGGCTGGCTCCAGCGCAGTCATGCTATAAAGGGTGGTGTGGCAGAGCAAAGCTGCTGTGTTTATGGAAAGCAAAGCACAGGGGAAGAGCCAGCAGCACAGGGCCCAGGGCCTAGGTGCAGTTCCCAGGGCCACGCCTCCACAAGCCTGGGAAAGACATGCAGGAGTGTGCTCTGCTGCCCTGCTAGCTGTCTCTCCAGCCAAATGAGCTGACAATCAAGATTAATCATCACAGAAACTAATACAGTTCAGTTCTTTCCTTTGCATTATAATTATTATTTTTTGGTGCTGAGACTCAAAGCCAGTGTTTTGTGTATGCCAGGCATGTGCTTGGCCACTGAGCTAAACCTCTGGTCCTTTCCTCAACTTATTAATAAACTTCAAGGTGAGTCTCTCTCTCTGGGAGGTTTAAATCTGAATGAGAGTCCAACATGACTGTGCCGGCACCACTTGATGCAGAGTCTGTCTGTGGGAAAGTCTCCAGAGCTGGTCCCATCTACACATTATCTAGGCATTCTGCTCCTTTTGTGACACTATGGTACACATTACATTCTTCCGTGCTTATAATATCCAACCATGAAGTCTCCTCATTGGCTCTTCAATGTTTCCAGGGCAGTCTTAGATCTAGAACCCAGATGGAAGGGGGGGTGGGGGGGTAGCAAAGGGTGGCTCCGTGATGGCTGGTTGGTTCAAGGCCATGTGGGATGTGGAAGGAGAAAGAAAAGATGTAGGCACGTGTAAGCCAGGGCTGGTTTCCATGGAAATGGTGCCAGAGCAAGAGCTCTGCTCCTGAGCCCCTATCTCAGGCAGAAGTGAGCGGCAGGACCTGTGCTCCTGGCCATGTAGCATTGCTGGAGCATCCCACCTGGGCACCCAGGCCCTGAGCAAAGGTCTGGCTGTTGTTGGTGCTGCTAGTGCTGGTGCTGGTATTGTTCCTGCTGCTGCTGCTGGTGCTGATGCTTCTGCTGCTGGTGGTGGTGCTGCTGGTGCTGCTGGCAGCTCCTTGTTCTGAGGGATCAAGCCTGGATGGACACGTCCTTGCCTGCTCAGTTCCAACCACTGGCTAATAAACTCGCTCCTTCATCTTTCAGATCACAGATGAGCACACAGGTGAAAACCAAGTTGTGAAAATTCCTTCCATGTGCTTCTCTGGATGCCTAGGTGGCCTGTCATACAGCAACCACTGCTTCAGGGACTCAGTAACACTGTCCATGTAACTTAATGCATTAACCAGCGCTCTCTAGGGAAACTGAATAAAGAGGCAGAACAGCCTTCTGCCCCAGTGACTTTGTCTCTGGGTGCATTTCCTGGGAACAAGGTTCTGACTGCTTCTTGTCAGGCCCATTTCTCATGATTGTCTTTGCAAAGGACAACCCTGCTGAAGCAACGGCCTCCTTCCCCTGAAAAAGAGCGGGCTTGCGCATGGCTTACCATGCAATGGCACACACCAGGCTCAGTGCTCCCTAGCTGCAGCACAGACACTGAGGGCAGTATGTGAAGAGCAGCAGAGAAGGGAATGAGATAGAGGGGGCTCCCAAGGGACCTATACACAGCGTCACACGACGGGAGTGCAATGAAGGCAGGGCGTAATTGAGGAGAGCAGCCAGGAGACCTCAGGCTTCCTAATACTATGTGGTTAAAAGAGGGCTTCTTAAAAGGGAGGGAGTAGCAGTGTCACCAAATGCCTGGGAAGCCTTGCCCCCAGGGCTTCTCAGTGCCTGCCCGTCTCCTGGCCCTGGAGACCTGGTGCTCTGGCACACTTGCCGTTCCCTAGAGATGCCAGGCTTTCAAGCATCTCTATTTTCTCAGCTCTTCCTCAGTGCATCCTCTTGGCCAGCTCTGGCAGAGTCTCCAAGATTCAGCTCATGCTCAGCTCTTCAGAGAGGGCCAAGAGGTCGATTTCTTGCTCTCTGAGAGGGAGCTGTGCCCCAGCATTCTGTGTGAGTTTTTCATTTGATCACATACTGCACAGTTTTTTTTGGAAGTCTGCATCTTCCTTCAGCCTGTGAGCTCCTTAAAAGCAGGGACTTGAGCTTCTATCTCTTTGTATTCCAAGCACTCAGCCTAGGGTTAGCCTTGAAAGGACCGCGTGCACACCGATGAATCAGTGCTGGCGGGAGGCACTCATGGCCCTGACCTGCCTCCTAGAGAGGAACAGGCTCTGGTTGCCATGGTGCCAAGAGCGCTACTACACCTGCCGTTCTTAGGGTGAACCAATGGCGTTCAGCTGATTGCATGCTGGCATCTGGCCAGCAGCACCTGCTGAGCCTAGCAGGATGGATGCCCGGGCAAACCTGAGCTGGCAAAGCTGTTTTTCCAGCTGACAGACTTGTCCATCCTTTCTCCTGGACAGGTAAACTGTGGAGTAACATTAAATAACTTCTGTTTTTCCACCTCTGAAGTATTCAGAGGACTCATGTCACTATCCTTTTAGGTTAGATTCCAATTTTTTTCTCCCTTCATCTCCTTGCCTGCTGTTACCATAAGACAGAGATTTGCAAGCCATAGCCAGCAAGCCAAATGTTTTGTACACAAAGTTTTATTGGAACACCATCATAGTCAGATACTAAGCTATTCAGCTACTTATCTTAATCTTATCTTTCCATTACTGTGACAAAATACCAGAGGTGACCAATTAAAAAAAGTTTATTTTGGCTTATGGTTTCTGAGGTCTCTGTCCATAGTCACCCGGCCCCATAGCACTGAGACTGTAACAAGGCAGGGAGTCATGCATGGCAGGAGCCTGTTTATTGTATGACCGCTTTGAAGCAAAGAGAAAGCATGAGGTGGAGTGGAAATACTGGGATTTGAATGCTGGGAGAGCTGAGCTCCTTTTATTTTGAGACAGTGTTTCAGTTGTTCAGCTTGGTGTCAACTCTCAATCCTCCTGTCTTAACCTCCTGAGTAGCTAGGATTATAGGTGTGTGGCCCCAAACCCAGTTTGTGTGTTGTATTCTAATGAACAAAAACAAAAGGCAAGCAAAATCATTTCCTCAGTGGAAAAATGGGCCCATGTATTTTACATTTTCAATCCCATGTGTTCCAGTCATACCACTGATTGAAATTCACCCTAAGAACATGATTCTAAAAGCACAAAATGATGTGTGCACAGATATTGATTCAGATTTCCCCTCTCTGCACCAGAACAGTTAGGGATGGGCTCATTCTCAATGCACAGTGCACAGGGGCCAGGCTCCTGGGTGTTGGGGGATTGGTGCCTTTCGGAGCAATGAGGCCAGCTATTAGCTGCACAGCAGTGGCACTCAGTGCGCCAACTCTGGCCATACGGGGTGTTGTGTATATCTGGAGGACTGATGGTGCTTGCTGGGTATACTTCTCCCTTCTTTATCTCCTGCTGGCTCCTGCTTTTTTCTGGGAGGAAGGGGAATAGTGGCTAAATAATTTTTCCCATATGTATTTTCAGGGTTTTCCAGAGAAATAGAATTAAGAGTGGGGGGGGGGTTGCTGGGGAAGAAAGAGAGACAGAGAGGCAGAGAGACACAGAAACAGAGACACAGAGAATGAGAAGCTTTAAAGAACAATCTCTTGTGATTGTGGCCTCCTGGCAAACTGGAGACAAGGGAAAAGCTGTGCTGCAGCTGGAGTCTCAGGCCAAACACAGGACTTCTTCCTCTTCAGCGAGGTCAACCCTTTTACTAAGGCCTTCCACTGATTGGGCAAGGCCCACCCACATTATGTAGAGTATGTGCTTTGCTCCTAATCTACTGATTCAAATCCTGATTTGATCTAAAACTACAGTCACAGCAACATCCAGATGTATAGTACCAAATATCTGGGTACAAAGGCCCAGACTAATTGACACATAAAATAACAATCAGGCAACATGGCCCAGGTTGGCCTGGAACTTGTACCTGTCTGCGAGTCTCAGCCTCCCAAGCGCTGGACTATAGGCTAGTGCCACACATCCTGTTAGCTGCCTTGAACTTGGGCAGTTCAAGGCTTCAGTGCATGCTCCATCTGGGCCTGCCCACTGGGCTTTTCTCAGCACTGTGCTGTTGGGCATTTTTTCTCATGCTGCCTTACTTATGGTTAAGCTCTGTTTCTGGCTATTCACCGTGCTGCGTCTTGGCCATGCCGAACTCTCTTGGTCTGAATATTCTCCAGCCTGCCCCTGGGCTCCCGCAGTTCTGTGCTGGCCTTGACAGGCTCTCCTTTTCTCCCAGAAGCCTATGCTGACAGGAGGGATCCTGGACTGATCAGCCCACAACCTCACAAACAAATGGACAGCAAAGAGATGAGTGCTATGACTTCAGAACTCCAGGAGGATCATACCTTCTAGCAGAATTCAAGATTCTCTAGGAGCTGAGACGAAGAACTTCTCTGGGCAGCCTGTATTTATTTGGTTTTCAAGCAAAGGAAGGGGGTACTATGGAAAGCTTAGAAACATGAGCAAGACCTTGCAAGTCAGTTCAAGACTTTCCCAAGCAGTAAATAATGTTAATTAGGAGACTCATCTCCAGGTTATCATTTATCAAAGGAGCGAGACACCTACAGCTCTAGTCTCTACTTAGTCATGCAGGATTGCAGCCAGGTATCCTCAGCTGTGACCTTGTCTTGTTATTCTTTGAGGCATCCCAGCATCACAGGCCACTACAGGCCTTGCCCAGAACCAGTGATTTGAAGATTCATAAAGCTTCAACTTACTGAGTCTGTTGCCCATCTTCAGACAAGGGGCCTAGGCCTGGGACAGACTCACAAGTAAACATAGAAAGCCCATTTATTAGTTTTAAATCCTACTCAGAGCCTCTTCATGTTGGTCTCCATCAAGGAGGCATAAGCCAGGTGGGACAGACAGAGGGCATGGAGATGCAGATGAGGGATTGGGTCACTGAGCATGACCAGGGAGGACTGGCTACATGTGAGGTGGGGAGGAGGCCTTGGTGAGGCGGGACCTGGTTGGACAGTGACAGGAAGTCAAGGGTGAGTTTTATGAGCCTGGAGATCAGTCACACAATTGGGAATGCAGTAAGGCCAGTCGCACAGACACAGAGCACCAGAGGGGAACCATGTAAACAAGTAGTTGGGATCAGAGTAAAGCCCAGCTGGCAGGTGTCCAGCCTTGGTCTTCTCTGTATGGACTACAGCACTGATAACGCTGAGAATATTTCATTTTTCAGTGTTCTTAGCAAAACTCTGGGATCTTGCACTTTCCACCCAGTTGGGCTCTTTCCTTCCTTTTCTGTGCATCAGTAAAAGCACAAATTGTGCTAGGTTGTTGTTGCCTCTCCATCAGAGAGGTAGGCCCCTTCCGATCCCACTTTTTTTCTAGGTGTTTTGTTCTTTCTTAATCTCCCATCTCCTGCTCTCAGAACCCTGCTGGCTGTGTGGGTCACAGCAATATTCTTGGAGGATACTGCCATTTTCCCCAGCAGACAGTTTATCATTTTTGTACTGCAGCCCTGAGCTGTGGAGGTGTCCTGGGTGGCCAAAGCATTTATCACATCTGGTCCTTCTGAAGGTGCAGTGGCAGCAGTACTGTGTTTAGAATTAGAGATGTGATGCCCTTGCTTTCTTGACTGCTTAAAATGCATACCAGGTATGCAGGACCCAAACCTGGTTTCTAGAACTCCAGGGGGAGCTTCACAAACTAAGCTTGTTCAGGTCAGGAGACTGTTAGGTAGTGACCTCAGTGAGAAAGATTTGGAGGAGCTGGGACCGCATAGTTCAAAGAAGAAAAGATCACAGAGGATGTCCACTCTCCTGTGCGTGAATATCTAGGAGTGGAGGGACAGGAGGGCTTCTGTGTGGGGCTGGACTAGCGAGCAAGATGGGTGGACCAACACTGTGGCCAGGCAGGTGGTTGCTGAATCAGATGCTCTGTGTGACCAAGAAGTTGGGGAGGAAATGAACAGCCCATCCTGGAGGAATCTGAGAAGCCACCCCTAGGAAGAATGGAGCAGGAGCACAACTCAGAGCCCCCAGAGCATGACAATGGAGTCACCAGTGGGACAGTCAGGGTGAAGCCATGCAAATTAGAACTGTGCTACCCAGGACACCTCCTGGGGCTCTGGAAGCCTCAGGCTTGTGGGGGGGGGGGCAGGCACTCTGCCACCATCTGCACACAGACTCTTTCCTTAGTTTGTATCTCCATTTCACTCCTGTCTGTAGGACATGAATCCTATGGGACTTGGGGACAATTCAAATTTTAGTTGGGAATCTGAGGCCCATGCATCTGAAGACTCTCCAACCAGGGAATCATGTCTCACACGGACACTTCCTGTTTACTTGTCTGGTTTGGCACATTTTGCCCTCCTTGCTTTCCCATTAAACTGTCCAGGACACAGCATCAGTGCTGTGACTGACCTCGCTCTTCCCTGCAGAATAGGGGCGGGCAGAAAGCCTGGGATCAGAGAGGACTTGGGGCTTCTGGGGCTCCTCTCCTGGGGCAGGGTCTCTTCAGGAGACTTTGCAGGGGCACTGGGTCCTGTAGTTAAGAGCCTGCGCTTGGCCAAACCGCTGGTTTGTGGGGAACTACTCCCTCTGCTGGACAGAGTGAAACCAGCTCTCCTTCAGGAGCCCCGGGTTTGTCTCCTCCAGTCACAAGTTCATCCACAAAGGAGCAGGCCAGGAGGTCAGGAAGTGCAGCTCCCATCCTTGTTCAGATCAGGAAACTGAGGCCAGACAGTGAAAGCTGCTGTTCAAGGTTACATAGAGAGTCAGATTAGGAGACTGAACTGGGAACGGGCTGCCTTCCACACATGCGAGGGCCTGGGAATGTCACTTAGCATTCTGGTGATATCCCAGAAGTGTGGACTGGAAGAACAGGTTGGACTGGTGGGGGTACACAGCCCAGCCCAGAGAACAGGCTGGAGAAGGAGAGGGTGTAGGAAGGCGGCACTGGCCTTCTCACTCAGACAAGTGCCAGCTGCACCCACAGATCAGCCCACATACTGAGGTAACCATGACCAAGCTGTGTGGGTGACCCTGGCTTTGCCTCACTCCATATTTCTAGGAAGACTTGTATAAACAGTGCTTTTGTAAATCCAATTCTCTTTATACCCTCTCTCCTCTTCCTGTGCTCCAGATGGAGTTTCATGGTTGAGCTGGCCTCCTCATGCCTGCCCATGGGGGTATAGGTCGGGTAAGTGGACTGCAGAGCTAGCTGGTAGACCCCAGTGTCCAGCAGTGTGAAAGCAATGAATGATCACTTTTTCCTCAGCTCAACTGTTCCAAGAGCTTATCAGAAAGAAGAGGAGCAACATACTCTGTTCCACATAGTCCTCCAGCTGCTCAGGGGCTATGCCACCATAAGCACTGGGCATCTAGCATGTGACAATAGCACCAGTAGCCCTGTGGGCTGGGCTGGGAAGCAGTGGATTCAAACACTATTACTTTTAATGGTGACGATATGAAAAGCCAGGAAAGGATGACAACAATGAAGGCCAAGCCCGAGTTAGCTGTGGATCTGACGGGCGATGGGCCACCACAGCCCCATCCCACAGCAGGTCCTGGGCTGCTCTGAGGTTCAAGAAGGTGCTTCCTGAACGCTGCTCAATGTCAGATCTGAATGTGGCAGGCACTGGGGCCTAGAGATCTTCGTTTTGTGCATTTTGGTTCAAGAGCTCTCCTGGGGTTTTGCTGAGCATTCCTTAGACCACATGGCACACTAGGATTTTCCACCCCTATTCCTTTCACCCAGGGAAGACTATCTTGCCCTATCCCCTTTGCTCAGGGCAGATGGGTATTGTGGCTTTTGCCCTAGCTCCTTTCACACAGGTCACCCTCTCTCCCCCCATACTATCACTGCCCATTGCTTCTGTGTTGGCATCTGTGCTTAGAGGATCCAATCCAGTCTAACACTATACACTTCCTGAAAGCCTGGGCCTCATAGCTCTGTTTTGGGCCATATGGGGTGGCAGTGAAGGTGAACAAGATAAAAGATGCTCTGGGCTGGGTGTGGTGGCACAAGCCTGTAATCCCACCCCCTCTGGAAGCTGAGGCAGGAGGAGCCCAGGTTTGGGGTCAGCCTGAGCAACTTAGCAAGACCCTGTTTCAAAAACCAATTTAAACAAGGGCTGGAGATGTGACTCACTGGTAGAGTACTTGCTTCACATTTACAAAACCCTGAATTCAATACCCATCACTGCCTCTTTCACAGTTCTGGGAAATCCTAGAACTCCCTAATTCAATTATTCCCTATATGATATCTTAAAGGATTAATTCTAGTAGAAAGTGCAAGAAAAATTAAGATAGGAACAAAATACAAAGAGAAAAGCAAAAGTGAAAGTGCTATCCACTCCAAGGCAGCACATGTGTGTGCCACGGTTGTCTAGAATTTCCTCAAAGGCTCATTTGCTGAAGGCATGGACGGCAGCTGACGGGCTTTGAGGATGTATCTGGTCAGGGCTCTAACTTCACCAAGAGAATTAATCCACCTATAAGTCCACAGCTCAGTGGGCTTATTAGGAGGCAGGGCCTAATTGGACGCTGTAGGTAACAGAGGATGTGGTGCATCTCATCCCCAGAACACCCTCCCCTGATTCTCCGTGTGCTTCCTGGCTGCCAGAAGAGTAGTCTTCCTCTGCCGCGCAAACTTTCCCCATGTTCCTGCCTCACCATGGGCTGGACTGAAACGCCTGAAAGCATGAGCCAAAATAAATCCTTCCTCTTTAAATTCCTCAGGTATTTTGCTACAGCAATGGAAAGCTAACACAATGTGTTACTTGAAGATGTGCATGTTAAGGAACAGATTAAACTGTTACAGACTTTGAGAAGGGAGAACATCAGAGGGAAACAGAGCCTAAGAGGTCCAGCCCCTACACAATGACTTCCCTCAGCCCTTCCTTACTCTGCTGTGGAAACCCTCCCGGGCAGGTCCTTGAAGCACACTTTAGCCATGTAATGGCTGTGGGAATGGGGATTAATTTGCTTCCAAATTTGTAGACAGGGAGCCAGTGCTTTGATAATCTTTGGTGCCTTATGAACTCTGGACTCTTATGACATATGAGAGTTGTACTCAGCTTCTTAGCCCTGTGGATGTTACCCCTGCCCAATACAGGTAGGTAGCCCTGACTGAGTGTGTCCAAAGAGTCTGCTTGGTCTAAACATGGAGACATCCTCCTGCTTAGAATAAGGAATGGAGACCAGCTGAGTGTGGTGGCTACTTGGGAGGCTGAGGCAGGAGGATTGGAAGTTAAGCCGAACCTGGACAACTCAGTGAGATCCTGTCTTAAAAATGAATGACTAATAAATGAATGGGGACATAGTTCAGTGGTAGAGCATCTCCAGGCTCTGATCCCCAGTAACTCTCCCTCCTCAAAAAGAAACTGAGACAGGAGGAGACTGGCCTTGAAATTTTTATCTGGAAAGGGTAAACTTATTTAATCTTTGAACTGTCATCCCCACCTGGGAATTTCATTGATACCTTATTTCTATGAAACTTAGGAGCATTTTATTGTTGCTATTGCATTATTGGGGTGCTCTAATGTTCTCATTTCATCTCAGAGTGGAACGTGTGGTAACCTCAGCCAGACCACAGGGATGGTAGTTCTAGCTGCAGCGTAAGTATTACAATCTAGTTTGCAGTCAAAACCTTATACTTATGCTGCAGCTGGACCAAGAGCTCTACAATCAGACAAAGCAGAATTATCTGTTAGCAGAGATTCTTTAATTCTTCCTTAACATTGGGAAGGAAGAGTACCAGCCTCGAAGTACCAGCCAAGCCAAGGTTCCTTTCAGAAGCCAAATACCAGGCATCCTGGAACCAAGCTCCTCACAAATCAAGGCCAAGTCCGGAGGAAGAAACAAGGAATCTGATTACATGTAACACAGTTTCTCATTGACTAGCTGCCTTAGAAACCTAGAAACTGTTTCTGTATTGCAAAAGGGAAAATCATGCCCTGCAGGTTGGTTGTGCTGGGTCAGTACCAGGGATGGTCCCTGGGGCAAGCATCAAGTCAGCTTCTTGGACTGCACAGGCCCTGAGTACCAGCGTAAGGGGCCCACACGCCACAAAAGGTCCATTTGGACTTGGCTCCTGGCTGGCTTGTTAAATTGAATAAAGAAGGCCTGTTTCATATGTTACCTGTTATGGTTTGTATGTAGTTGCCCCCCAAAGCCTCTTGTAAGTCATGGGGCAGACACAGCTGAAGGAACAGTGAGTGGCTTGAGGGGTGGGGCCAGAGGAGGAGGGCTAAGGGGCGGGGCCAGAGGTGCAAGCCTTTACAGTGACAGCAGGCACCCTCCACCTCAAGCCCCAGGCCTGGTGGCCTCCCTTAGAGGTATGGAGCAGATCATCCTGGACATGGTGGTGTCCCAACCTCTCTTCCAGACCCTACAGCATGGGACGGCAGTGTCTCTAGGTCTTAATATGTAATTCAGGCTGCTTTAAACTATGAAAACTCCAGTAATTGAGCTAAATAAATCTCTCCTTCCCTAAGCTTGAGTGTTGGATGTTTGTCCCAGCAACAAGAGAAAAGTTACCAGGGCAAGGTGCTCACATGCCACAGAAGGTCCATCTGGACTTGGCTCTTGACTGGCTTCAATTGGAAGTTTACTTCCCAGCTGACCAATTGTTTAGAGATGAGAAAGTCTCAAGTCTTATCTCTCTGATGACAGGGTTTGGGACAATTTAGGAGATGATGACGTGAAATGCCCAGAAATCTGTTCGGAGCTGGAGTAATCGGTTATCTGTATGCATGTATAATTGAACTTCATTTTTTTCCCCACAGGACACCTGTCCAAAAATGGTGGCATTAGCATCCCATGATGGTGGAGTTTTAGGTTCTCCTAGGACATCAGATTCATGTCACTCTCTAATATGGATTTTTTTTCAATTATTTATTTGGTACAGGGTCTCACTATGCAGTTGGGACTCACAGTAATCCTCCTGTTTTCAGCCTCCCCAGCGCTGGCATTTCAGGCGTGCGCCACCACACTGGGACTCAATCGCCAGCTCAGCACACCCAGGGCTGGGGTGCATGTGGGACTGGGGATGGAACTCTGCTCTGTGCTTGCCAAAGCAGGTGTGTAGTCTGCTGAGCTATCTTGTAGGCCCTAATACGGATTCTTAACCTCAAGAATGGAAGTCAGATGTGAACTTTTTCTTGAGCCTGCTGACAAATGGGACACTGTCTACCCTCTTCTGAGTCCTCTGAAGGGCACCTTGATACTAGCAGCTTTTTAAGAATACCCACTCTGCATACTCCACTGGAACAGAACAGAATGTTTGAGAGAAGACAAAAATATGCTGCCAGAAGAGGCTTTTTTTTAAAGAACTAAGGCCAGAATGGAAGGTGGAGCAGCACAGGGCTGGGCCCACTAAATGAATAGGGAGGTTCCTTATAAGAGCAAGCTTGACCATGGGCAGGGCCAGACTTCCTGTTTGACAGCAGCAGCCCTTGGAGGATCTAGCTGAGGGTGTCTGCAGGGGGCAGTCCTCTTGGAGGTCCCAGAGTAGACTGATCCCAGCAGGGCCACTCTCAATCATGCTGCAGCCAAAGACATATCTCACACAGTGGCCCTGAGGTGCTTAATGGAGGCTAGAGCACTACAGAATAATACAAAGTACCTCTTGGGGAGCATCAGCCCATCCCCTCCACTTGTATTTTTCTTTTTCTTGGTACTGGAATTGAACTCAAGATCTTGCACTTGCCAGGTAGGTGTTTGTGCCACTGAGCTATGTCTCCAGCCCTCCTGCCTTACTAGTGTAGGCTCAAATGAAGGGCTGGTGTTTTCAACTGGCTTGAGCTACCTCCTAGTTCCTGAAAAATAACTTAAAATTGTTGGTAAGAGCAAGTCACTAAAAGCAAATAAGCTCAAGGGTTCATTCAGGATTCTCTTCAGTTTCACTAACCCCTTTTTCTCTGCTTACCTCCAGCCACGGGCGGGCCATTGATGTGTGATGTGAACTGGACAAACCAGTGTTTTCTTTGGGTCTGTTTTTTCATCTTGACATTGCATATTAAGGATGCTTTCATTCACCACAGGGAGTGTCCCTGACAGGCAGTTTTGTCAATCTACATAAGAGTCTGGGGGCAGCTACCGGCATTCTCTGGCCTATCCATTGTTGGGTAACGTGTAACCCATCACTGACAAAAAAGCTCAAGGACATGATATTTTTTTTTTTTTTTTTTTTTTTTTTTTTGTTCTTGACAATTGCAGAACTGACAAGCACGTCGTGACCACGCCATAGATTCGTTCATTGTGCAAGGGCACCCACCAGCATGGTAAAACCCACCGAAGACCTCTACACCCCTAGATCAGCTCTGTGGCAAGAAGGGCTTTGTAACAAAAGTCTCCTATGGTCGCTTTGAGCGATCTTTTCAAATAAAGGCACTTTCCTTACCTCCAGTTTTTGTCATTAGTATTGGCAAATCGTGGGGGCGAAGGGCCAGGACCTTAATCCTGGTAACAATCTGAACTTGAGGAACAACCAATCAGTCTAAATCTCCAGCTCATTTGATGATTACACATCGGAGGCGATGTGAGATGTTTACCTTCCGAGGCGCAGGGGGCCTAGAGCACACACGGAGGCGCGCGGGCCGAGGGCGGCCGAGCCTGCGCTCCGCAGGTTCCGGCGTGGCTGGACCCACAAAGGCTCCGCGCCCTGAGCGGCGCCTCGAGCAGTGACACGACACGCTCGGGGAAGACCCGCGCGCCCGCGGCCCCCCGCGCCGCCCGGAAGCGGCCGGAGCGCCCCGCCCAGTTCCGTATGTGGTGGCGAATCGGCGGGCGGGCAGCGGCGGCGCGGCGCGGGAGCGGCCAGTGCGGCTGCGCGCGCGGCGCGTATGCGGCGATTTCATCATGCTGGGGTCGGGCTCCGCGTGCCGCTTCCGCCGTCCCCTCCCTCCGGACCGCCCCGGGCCGCCGGCTCATGCCCTCTCCGTGCCCGGCGCTGCTTAGAGCCGCCCGCGCCGCGCTGCCGCTGCTGTCGCCGCCGCCCCGGCTCCCCGCCCGGCCCTCGCTCGCGCCCCGCCGGCCCCTCAGCGCGCCCGCCCGCGCCCGGACCCCGGTCCCAGCCGCCGCTTCCCGGAGCAGCATGGACAGCGCCGGGGCAGAGGAGGTGCTGGCTCCGCTCAGGCTCGCCGTGCGCCAGCAGGTACCGGCGCCGCGCCTCCAGCGCCCGCCACTTTCGCCCCGCGGCTGCCCTGCTCGTCCTCCGCGGCGTCCGCTTCTTTTATCCCTTGCTCGGACCCAAGCGCCCGGGTCGGCCGCCTTCCCTGGGCGGACCCTGGGCGATGGCTCCCTTGTCCGGGCGGGACAGCGTCCGCTCCCGATCTGTCCTCTTCCCGGGGCTGGGGTCTGTGTCCTCACTTCACAACCTTGACTTGGATTTCCCAGGCTCTGCTGCGCTCTCGGCGCGCCCTGTGTGGCCAGGGTCTCAGTCCCGTCCCTGGAACCTGGTGAGGTGAGCCCGCCGCTTCTCTTGTCCGGCGGTCATACACTCATCTTGAGGATGCTTTGGATGAGGTTTGCTCCTTTTCATCTAACCTGCAGTGCTTTGTTAACCGCGTGATCGGCTGAGGGAAAAAAAAAAAAGTTGAAACGTGGGCTTGGGAAGGTGTCGAACTTTTTTTTTTTTCCTTCGCTTCTGTCATGTTTTCGGGCTTCTGAAAAGGCCAGCTGGAACTAGTGAGCTTTCAGTTCGTAAACCTGGGAAACTGTGAATATGCTGAGTTATTCGGTGAAGTCATCCTAATTGTGGAACATTTTCAAGTTGGATTTTGCGAAAAGGGAGAGGTTTCGTGGTGATTTTGTATAGGCCTCCTTTCCCAAGAGCTCGACAGGAGATCCCATTGTAGAGAGGACTGGGAAAAGTGTTGTAGGCGATCTCAGACCCAGTGAGGTAGCGCCAGAAGCCTGCAGTGGGACGCTGGGGATCCAGGACCGACTCTGATGAACACCGAACGGGTTTCTCCTGCACTAGCGCCTGATGCAATCATTTGCCCTAGCTATGGAGGGTGGAACCCTCTCGGGAATAATTCATTGGAGCATAGCTGCTGCAAATTCTGTAAAGCCTGTCACTTTGTATTCTCTGTTTTCCTCTAGTTTGCGCCCGGTTTAATGGTATTGTCCATTTCACTATGGACTTTCTTTTTTCTTTTTTTCTTTTTTTTTTTTTGTTATTTGAACACTATGTTTATTCTCTTTCTCCACTCCCGAAATTAAATTAGGTGTGGCTTCTTTGTTTTAACTGTTCTTTTTTTAATGCTTTTTCTTAGAAGGGAGAATACATCTAATTTGGAAAAAGGAAAAAAAAAAAAAACCTCCCTCTGCCACGTTAGCCTGGAACTGCAGCGCAAATTGTCCATCCATGGATTGGATCCAGTTAACTGCAGTTAACGTGGGTTATGAAGCAGCTTTTCCATGCTGCTCCTGTCTAGGGTATCGCTTTGTGTGTTTTATCTATTGTTTATCCTGGTTTGTTAATTTTTTTTTTTGACATTTTCTTCAACATGTGAGTTAATTATGAACTTTAGTTTGGCTTCTTTTATCGTTTTTCAAGACCATACATCTATTAAGTTAATTGCCTGGAACTTTAAATCATTCTGAGGCCAGTGGTAGTCAGAGGAATTTAATGCTTATCTAGCTGAACCCCTTTATTTGCATACAGGGAGATGAGACAGTCCTCTCTGTCCATTTCACATTTTTCCATTGTGAAGTTTGTGCAGTTGAACATTTCTAGGGAGGGATATTTAAGATTATGAATGTTTTAGTTTATGCCATGTATTTCATATAAATGTGCTGATTTGGAAATTGAACGAATTGAACCTGTCATTTGAAACAAAAACAAAACCAATGGGTAATATTTGTGCTCCAAACCTTTGGAGGGAAATTTTAGAATTTTGGAAAACTTTCAACAGTTAACTTTCAGGGGCTGGTTGGATAGTTTACTGTATTAACGCGCCTGCTTAGGCAGACACAGGGACTGGGGTTCAGTCCCCAGACTGCGGTGCTGGCCCTGCCCAGAGCTCGCTGAGACCTTACTGAGACTGGGTATGGCGAGTACTCCTGTAATGCCAACAGGAGGATCACTACGAGTCTGATTTGTGTAGTGAGACGCTGTAGACCTGGTACTAAATATATTTTTTAAAAAAGTTTATTTATATATATATATATATATATATATATATATATTTTTTTTTTTTTTTTTTTTTTTTTTTTTTGGCGGAACTGGGGATTGAACTTGCGAGGAAAGCACTTATTCCACTGAGCCATCTCTCCAGCCCCCCACAGTATTTAAAGACCTTGATGAGCTTTGGTATTTACAGATCTGGGATGTGTATAAATAAATGGGTTAATGTTGGGGAGAGCTGCACGACTCATAGAGCCAGTTTTCCAAATGAGGTATATCTGATGTTAAGAGATGAGGCCTTGATAAAAACTCTGTTTGTATGTGTGGGAAGTACATTGAGTTACACATCTCCAGCCTTTTTAAAAACTATGTTTTTTTAATTTTGAGAATGTCTTTCTTACCCAGTGAAGTTGCCCAGTCTGATCTCAAATTTGTAGAATTTGCCATCCTCTTGCCTGATTTTCTCAATGTGCTAGGATTATAACATCATGGTACCATACCAGGTTTAAAGTTTCTATTTTAATTTCTAAAACATATACTGGTGTACTTGTAATGTGCTTGCTTAAAATGTGTTTGACTTAATGTACTGAACAATAGCCTTCCTTTGCAACACAGTATGCCATCTCTGTGCACACTGTCACTGGAGTGTATCTATTTACCTAAGGGATCGTGTGGCTGACCAGGAGCCCTGCTCACTGGGGCCCAGCTCCTGAGAAGGGCTCTGGCCTGGGAGAAAACAGAAGCTCAAAACCAAAGTATTTTCTACTGAATGTATCACCATCGGGGTGTGTTGAACAGTGGTTAAACAAAGAACTGGCTGTACTCACATAAAAGTAACTGTAAATAGCCCACATGAACAAAAGTTTGAGGGTCCTCAGTGATTCTTAACAGTAAAACAGGGTCTTGAGACCACAGAGCTTTTGAACTGCTAATTAGGGGAACATAAGCATCTAATTAATAACATACGCAGATGGTTTGCTACACAGTTGGGTTTGGGCTACCATGTGAGACAGTTCCTCAGAAGCTCCTGTCCCCTGGCCTGTTGTCTGGGTTACAGCCCAGGCTTCTCCCTGTATCTGCTTTCTCATTTTCCATTCATTCTTCTGTCCTCTGCTCTCTGCCTTTGGCCTTCATCACTGCATTCGGCCTGTACTCCAAAAGGTACTTGTCCTTGGTCATCAGGCTTTCTGCATTGCTTTTCTTTCTCTTTGGCTTTGTCTAAATGTTACATGAGATTAAGTAGTTGAGGAAATGTGTCTAAATATCTCTGGGTGCCAGGAGGACCAGTGCAGTGACTTCTTCGCTGATCAGGAGGTTCAGACAGAAAATGCTGTAGAGATTGGGTGAGGTGTTTGGGTGTCAGTATCTGGTCTGAAGCCACAATTGTGAAATGATTTGGGTGGATGGAGTTTGAGGCTCTCCTGATGACATTATTGTAGAGAAACAAAACCAAGAAGGATTAAGTAAATAAATAAATAAATCTGACCAGCCTGGCCAGATAGCTCAGCGGACTAAAGCAGACTAGAGCACTGGGACCAGGATTCGATCCCGGGTGTGCTGTGCCACGCACCCCACCCCCTTGGCCTGATGAGACAGCGATTGAGACTGAGTGTGGTGGTGCGTGCCTGTAGCCCCAGGGCCTGGGAAGCTGGAAACAGGAGGGTCACTACAAGTCTGACCTGTGTAGTGTGGCCCTGTAGGCCCTGTGCTAAATACATTAAAAAATAATATTAACGAAAATATAAAAAAGTCTGAGGAAGCAGTTAGTAATTGTCAAGACAGGCAAAGTTCTGAAGAGTCGCTAGGTGAACTTTCTTTATACTTCTGCTTTTTTTCCACAACTGTGCTATTCTTTTGTTTGCTGATGATCAAATACTGGATAGCGTGCTAATTCTGAGCACAAGTCTTAAGTTACACCCAGAGGTTACATACCATGTTGCTGCCGTTAGCTGGTAACCTTAGACAAATGATTTAACCTTTAGCCCAACTTATTCATCTACACAATGGGAATGGAGTTTTAAACAGTAAAATGGAAGTCTGCATGAAGTGTAGACAGTGCTGCCCAAGTTTATGTTAAGTTCCTGGTAAGACTGTTAGTTATTATTCTGAACTGATCATTGCTGGTTTCTTTTATAGTAGCAGGAAATCTAGTGCAGGGGCTCGTGTATGCTAGTCAAGGGGTTGTGTACTCAGCGCTTTATTTTTTATTTTGAGAAAGGATCTCACTAAGTTGCCTAGACAGGCTACAGTTTTGAACTCTTCTCTCTCTGGATTACCAAAGCACCCCTGCACCCGGCTCTTGGGATGCTGGTTGTGTCAAGCTGTGGCTGGTGTGCAGCTCACCTACTTTCTCAAGATTGTCAGTTTGATAACATTTTGAACCTATGTAAGAGAATTTGTGTCTCTTGAATTTGGTAAGAGGATAGAAAATCTTTTAAGATGATTTCTTAGGGGAGTCTTTAACTGGTAATATACTAAGTCAGTAAGATAGTAATAGATATGTGGATAACAATGTGTGCTTCAGTGTGTGTGTGTGAGTTTTAACTGAAATTGAGACAGTAAAATTTGAATCTTAGTAGAGAAGACTTAGTGTGAGGAACTTTGGATTTTTCTCTGCGTTTTCTAAACGAAGAATACTGGTTAAAGGTCCTACTTAATCTAAAAAGAGAAAATGAAAATTTTATGAAGTTTTTAACAGTAGGTATGAAATATTTAGAAATCTGAGATGAATTTATAATCCTAAGCAGAACCTTCTACCTAGCTGTATACACTTTTTTTTTTTGATATTTTAGGGAAGGGTCTACAGGGCATTCAAGATCTCACTACTAGATCAGATTAGTAGTGATCCCTCTGTTTACAGCCTCCCAAGATCTGGGATTACAGGCATTTGCCACCACACCAGTCTCAGTTGCCATCTCAGCATGCCCCGGGGGCAGGACTTGCATGGCAGGCCCAGGATTGAAATCCCTGGCTCATGCACCTGCTTGCAGGTGCTTTAATCCACTGAGCTATTTGGCTGGCCCTCAGGCTTTAATCTTAATAGAAAGAGTTTATCCAGGAGCAAAGCATAGTTTTTCTTTTTTGATACCAGGAATGGAAGTCAAGACCTTGCACTTGCCAGGTGAGTGTTGTGCCACTGAGCTGTGTTCCTGATTAGTTGATGTTTCTGCAGGTTAGTTTAAGATCTTGATAGTTCACCTCATTTTCATTTAATGCATTTTCAAAAATGTCCAAAGCACAGTTAAATGGTGAAGCAAAAAATGAACATAATTAGAAATAGGAATCCTGAAGTATTTTTTTCCCTTGGCTTTGGTTACCTCCAGTTCTTCTAAGGACTGGACCTATGTAGATTTAATTGTTCCATTATTTAGGATAAATAAACTATTTTCTTTCTTCATTGGAACATGAGTGATTGTGAAGTCCATGTCGGAATCCTCATTCTCAACTACTTCTTGTGGTTGCTAGCCTGTGTTTGCATGTATGTGCCTGATTCTGAAAACAAGAGGTGATGCAGAACAGTGGATTTTAAGTACTTACTACCTTTTTGCTAAGGCCGCAAGGCAGTGCCTTCTGAGAACTCCAGGAGAAGACAGCTGGAATTGAGAGAGTGCCCATGCTTGACCCATGGAGTATGGGATGACGACATTCAGTAAAGGACTTCCTTCTGACAGTTGGAAGGAGATCCTGTCACCCTTCACAACAAAGGCTCTTTGGGGCAGGCCTCCGCTCCCCAGTGAACAGCTCTGTCAGGGAACACCTGTGAGATAGGAGCCAGCTCTCCTGCCAGGTAAGGAAGGAAAGGAATCGCCAAGCCAGTAGATGTTAGCCATTACTGAGGACCTGGGACTATACGAGGTTTCACTGAGCGTCTGAAGGGCAGAACACCTGTTCTAAGGTGCATGTAAATTAAATAAGCCAGTGTATCTGTACAGTTATTTCAGGTGTACTGAAGAGAAAGTGGAGGTAGAGGGTGATTGGGATGTTAATTTCTCTAGAGAGCTCAGGATAATAGATTAAGAATTGGCAGTATAATAACAGGGATGAGAAGTAAGTTTGAATACATTTATAGTGAAGCAGTGTACATTTCAGTATGTGATTTCCAGTGTGACGCCACTGGGAGCTGTGATGGGCTGAGCAGGTGCTTCCACCTAGACATATGTGTACGTGAATGCAGTTGCTGATCAGGATATATGGTGATAGTTACTTGGGTAGCAGCAGCATTGCTGTGGGTGACATGTTGTGTTTGTTCAAATAATGAGAAGCTTTTCCCTTGAGGAATAAATGCATTGTAAAATTTGAACAAGCTAGCTTTAGTTTTAAGTCGTTTTCATATGAAAATGCAAATGTGATAAAAATTAATTGTGATAAAACTGTAGGAGAATACTTCTGGTCATATGTAGGTTTTGGGGGGGTCAGAAAAATGTACCTCCCGCTTTTAACCTCTTGACCCGATCTGTTGAATAGCTGGCTGCCTTTGAATGGAGGGAGTAGGTGGGAGCTTGGCAGATGAGGCCAGCAAGGGCAGCAGGTGAGGGGCCCTTGGAAGGAAGTGAAGGGTGAATAGGGAGGTGAGGAAGGAGAGCCTCGGACCCTTTGCTGACTCTCTAGGAACAAGGGAGGGGTCAGCCTCTACCCGAGGCAGCTTCAGCAGGAAAGTGTCCTTGCAGAGCAGTTGCCAGGCTGGAGTAGTTAGCAGTGCATCAGGAACAGTGTGGTAGGATGTCACCCAATCAGGGGAGCCCCTTCAAATGAGAGGGTGATCGTTAAAGGCACTGAGTAGGAAAAGCCCCCAAACTAGGGGTGCCTTGTGTTTGTAGAATAAGGCTTACCAAATGAGAGAGGAATAGTGTGCATGAGGGCAACGTGGAACCAGGTCTAATATTAATTAACATAGGTACTTTGGCCTGCAGACAAGCAACTACTCTGTTGTGGGATTTTGTGTTGTGTATTTAGATTTTCTTGTTGTTTACTACATTTGAGACGCACCATTGTGCTTCCTGTGTGTCTGAGCAATTATAGGAAATTTTATATCATTATCTTTTCAAGTATTGCCTCTTATGGTTTTTCTCTGTTCTTCTACATTCTGTTTGGATAAATCTTAGACTCCTTCCTGTCTCTTTTATCCTATTTTTTTTTTTTTTTTCCATACTGTGCTGGTAAATTTCTGTTGTACTTTTCCACAGTTGCTAGTTTTCCGTTCAGTTGTGTCTGATCTGCTATAGAACCTGTTCTTGCTGTTTAGTGATTCACTTTATTTTTTTTTTTTTTTTTTTTTTTTTTTTTTTTTTTTTTTTTTTTTTTTTTTTTTTTTTTTTTTTTTTTTTTTTTTTTTTTTTTTTTTTTTTTTTTTTTTTTTTTTTTTTTTTTTTTTTTTTTTTTTTTTGTGTTTTTGAGACAGGGTCTCACTATGCAGTTCAGGCTGGCCTCGAGCTCACTTTGTAGCTCAGGCTGGTCTCGAACTCACACCAATCCTCCTGCCTCAGCCTCCCTAGTGCTGGGATTACAGAATAAGATCTCTATGGTTGTTTTTTCACAATGCGTTGCCCACCTTCCCCGACTGACTGCCCACCACCACCCTGAATCATTTGAGTACCATTATTTGTTAACTTGTCTGTACATTAATCTAGATAGTGAGTGCTGAGGGCAGAGACCTTCAGTTATCTGTAATGACTTCTCCATGATAAACACTTAAATTGTTTTACTCTTACCTAGATACTTTCTTGCACACCCTTACGGTCATAGATCATAGCTAATTGCTGGGGCCTAGGAGTTCTAGAGCAGCGTGGGCAGGGGAGTGAGAGCTCATCTTACTCAGGCCCCCCTCCCCACCCTATCCCACCCCACTGCTAAATTTCCTGAGTTCTGAGGCCAGTCCTGAATGTAAAATTCTCTTAAAATTCTCTTTGCTGTCTAGGGAGATCTTGTGCGAAAGTTGAAAGAAGATAAAGCACCTCAAGTAGATGTAGACAGAGCAGTGGCTGAGCTCAAAGCCCGGAAGAGAGTTCTGGAAGCCAAGGTGAGCGTTGGGATGGTGAATTGGGGTGCTGACATAGGTATAGAACTGTTTTCTTTGTTTAAAATTTCTTTGAAATGTCTAGAAAAGTTTCTGGAAAAGGTATCATTTGTCTGTTTTAGTAAGAACACCATTTCCATTAAAAAAAAGCACAAGAATCAAGATACAAGTACAAATTCCATAAAATGAATGTTATTGTGTGTATCTAAAATGCACCAATAAAATTAATTTTAAAATAAAGAATGACTTCTTCTCTTTCTTGTCTTATAGCCTTCTTGACCTTACCTCTGCTAAATCCTAGATGTAATGTATCTCATGAATTTCCTGGAAGGAAATTATGAATTCTCCCATGCCTGGAAATAAAGATTTTGTTGTTCTTAGGTCTGCTAAATCACCAAATTAAAGTCAGGTCACCATTTTACTACAGTGAAATGACTTATATTGCTTATTGTCTAAGCTTGGTCTTATAATTTTAGAAATCATTACACACTTCCCTAAATAATTAAGTAGAGGTATGCCTCTCAACAAATGGAAATTTGAGGCTTTCACTTTTAACTTTTCTGCTTCTCAGAATCTTGTCTGATAGATTTTATGTTGAATTCTACTGGGCGTTAAGCTAAACTCAAAAGTATAGGTTTAGAGTCCCACTGCCTTCTCCATTTACACATTTTTTATCTACCCTTCTGCAGGAGCTGGCATTACAGCCCAAAGATGATATTGTAGACCGATCAAAAATGGAAGATACGTTGAAGAGGAGGTTTTTCTATGATCAAGCTTTTGCTATCTATGGAGGTAGGGGATTGGTGCAAGGATGCTTGTGTTGGTAACGGCTTTAGCTCAAGAGCCTGGCTTGCCATTTGGTAGGTCAGGCACATAAAGCAGGGGGTAGATATTTTGCTTTTGTTTGTTTATAGTCATCATTGGGTGTAGTGCTTTTTTTGGCCACCCTGTTTATTCTGGAAGAATCCTCCCCCTTAGGATGTGGAGAACTATTAGGGACCCAGCTATTAAGCATGTGATGTGTTCATTCATATAATTATATAGTCATGTACTCTTCTTAAAATGTACTGGGGACTTGGGAGCAGTGGAGGCCCAGGGTGTGCTGGCTCGTTCTGCTGTGCGCTCTACACATGGTGGTGGCAACACAGAGGCCTTAGATTATTCTTTACGGGCATCTGCCAGGAGAAAATGCTCTCTAGTTGTGAGTGGATAAATTGTGCTGCAGAGTGCCACAGGTGATTCTAACTCATTGATTAAAATGTAGAATGCTAGATTTCATGCGCAACCAAAATCATGTCAGTGGTGCTAGAGTTTTAGTCCTTGACCCCTGAAACTTGGTTTTGGTTTGGGTAAGGAAATCTCTAAATGTTAGTAGCTTCTTGAGATTTGAACTGATTCAGGTACCTAAGAATAATGTGAGGACTAGGGGCTGGAATGGTCAGATCATTGTCATCAAATTATTTTCTTTTTTCTATGGCAGAAAATTATCTACTTTTCCATTCTGTTTCCTGAACAAAAGCATGTGGGAGAAATTTTGGAGTAAGAGCTTTTTAAAGTTTTACTTCTGTCAGAGGGGTTTGAATTGTGGGCTTTAAAGACCTTTTTAGAGAGTCCGTGAGGTGTTAAGAGGTGTCAGTTTCTCGTGTCTTGCTGTCATTTATTCAGTGTGTCAAGCAAAGTGCACACCTCCTTTTGTGTTCTGTAGGCGTCAGTGGCTTGTATGACTTTGGGCCAGTTGGATGTGCATTGAAGAACAACATTATTCAGACGTGGAGACAGCACTTTATTCAAGAGGAACAGATCCTGGAGATTGACTGCACCATGCTCACCCCTGAGCCTGTTTTGAAGTAAGGCCCAGCTTTGAGGTGGAATTTCTTTATTACATGTATTTAGCTAGCTTTCTGATGACAAAAGCTATTGGCATTCAGAAAATCTGGAAAACGCAGCCAAACAGAAAACACATATTCTTCTTACTCATGGGTAGCCTGTTTATGTGTCCACTCTTTTTCTCTGTATGTTCTTGTTTATTTGAATTGTTACTACACCACTTTTTTTCATTCAATATAAGTGAACATTTACTTATGCAATTAAATATTTATCTAAAGCATGTTTAATGGCAGCATAGTGTTCTGTTGATGGACGTGCCATAATTTAGTACTATATTGTACTCTAAGTGCTTTGAATTTTGATTGCATTGAACATGCTTATTTGTGGGTTTTTAAATGTATCTCTGATTGTCTCCTCCTTTTGTCTGTTTTCAAAAGTTCTGAACAAAGCTGAATATGTATTTTTGATACTTCATATTTCATTGAAATTTCAGTACAGTATCTTAAAAATTATTTCTTCCAAATGCTACAGAATTTCGATAACTGACAGAGGAATTTTTATAACTTTGTAGCCTCATTATTCATTTAATATTGCCTAGGAAAGAAGTATTTTTTTGATTATTAACACTTGTTAGATTCCTCTGATACTTTCAGACAATTAAAAGGAGAGGAAATCCCTGGTGGTGGGTCTGTAAGATAAGGGCTCCTTATTCTTTTAGCTACTTGTCCCAGCAATAAGGACCGTGTGAGATTTATCAGGATTGCTACAGGTTTCAGTGTCAGAAAGCTCTCTCTGAGGTTCAGTGTCTATTCTGAGCCATCATGAATTACTGCCTGGTCAGATTCCAGATGATTTTGGCCTTTATTAGGTCATGTATAGAAATGCATAGGCATGAATTAAGTGTTCCTAAAATGTGGTACAGACTTTGTGGCAGTCTGTGAAAAGTATAACGTAGTTAACGTCTCTTTTCCCATAGGAACTGGGAAGAGGCTAGGAATTGGTTTGCGGAAGAATTTTCTCTGGCATGTACTAATATTTTGTCATGGAAAGAATTTCCACCTTTGACATACACAGATATGAACTATTGGCAAACGTTGTGTTGTAGGTTGCCTTAAGAGTACAGTGGTACCTCGGTTTGTGAACTTAATGTATTCTAGGATTTTGGAAGAGATAGCCATGTTTGCCTTTGTGTGGAGAAAATGGCTGTGGTCGCAGTTTGTCACCTGATACACAGTTTGCAAGCAAAAAAATTTTGTCAAATGCCTCTGATTGCAAACTAAATTTTTTGCAAACAAAAGCATTGCTGAACGGAGGTACCACTGTATCTGTGTACTGATTTGTATGAGAATGACAAATTGCCTTGACATTTGTTACCTAGGACCTCTGGCCATGTAGACAAATTTGCTGACTTCATGGTGAAAGATGTAAAAAATGGAGAGTGTTTTCGGGCTGATCATCTATTAAAAGGTATGATTGTTCAACTGTTTCAAGTAGGATTGACCTAAAATGGGTTTTAAATTAAATTATACTTTTTCTCAAAATTCTCCCTTTTTTGTGTGAACAGTAACAGTGAAGTGTATGGATTATAAGCATATGATCCATGGCCCTGGGTGCAGTCCCCAGCACTGGGAAAAGGAAAGTTTTATATTGAAATTTGCACGTCCTCCTCCTAGGAACATGCTCATGTCTGTGGTATTACATATGCTGCTGGTTTCCCATCTCGTCAGCAAAGTGGTCCATTTACACCAACTACGTATTTCCACACTCCCTTGTTTAGTCATACACTCCACCATGGCTCACCTCTTATATGTCAGTGCTGTGTTTTCTTCGCATTGATATATTTGAAACCCCTTATTTTAAAAAGTTATATTTTTATTTTTAGTTAAAAACAGAAAAGTTATCTAATTAGCAAATAAATCAAAATAGTGCTGTAACTGTCCCAATAAAATCAATTGTAGCATTCGTATAAATTAAGAACATAGACTTTACATTTATTTTTTATTTGTCCCAACATTGAAACTCAGAAGTCCTTTTCCCGTTGAGTGACAGTGACACAGGTCAACTCTATTCTTGTAGCTCATTTACAGAAATTGATGTCTGATAAGAAG